>PVLD010023697.1:0-20391 GCA_004027595.1 Dinomys branickii | reverse complement strand
TTTGAGACAAAGTCTTGCTGTGTTGTTCAAGCTGTCCTTGAACCCGCTATGCAGCCCAGGCCGGCCTGGGACTTGCAACAATCCTTTTGCTTCAGGCTCCCAGACTTTTGGGGTTATGGATGTGTATCACCACACCCAGTTTTACATTATTTTAAAGAAACAACACAAACTCCACATAGAGGTGTACACTTGTAATCGCTACTTGGGAGGCTAACGCCTGAGAATGGCAAATTTGAGGCCAGTCTGTACAGTCAGTGAGACACTCAAAATTAAAAGGGTAGAATGAGAGGCCAGGGATATGGCCCCTTGGTAGAGTGCTTGCTTAACATGCATAAGGCCCTGGGTTCAATTCCCAGTATAACCAACCAACCAAAGAAAAGACAAGAAAAGAAAGAAAAGAAAAAGAAATAACACAAGGCATAATTTTTGTTTACAAGTAATTCACAGTTCAGTAGGCATTTATAACTTTTCTTGATAAAATTGGTGATAATCTTTTGTGTGCTGGAAATCCAACCCAGGACTTCAGCCCCATACTTAATGAAAATGGAAGAAGTTTTCAAATATACCACCTATGCCAGGGCACTGGTAAGGATATGGGAATTGGTGAGTTTTGGAATTCACATGCTCACTGGAAGACTTTATCTTACTGGGGATATGAAGAAGGAAGCCCTGTGATTCCCCCATTGTTTGACTTGATTTCCTCCTAGGATCTGCCTGGGCCAACAAATTGAGATGCTGTTTGAGTCACTACTCTGGAAATGACAGTGCCATTGAGATGAGATACAGAAAACAATGTGATTGCCTTTAACTCAGCTCTCAACAAGTAGCATGTTAGAAACGTGTAGAATTGGACAGCTGGGGCCACCTTATATTTTTGTTCTCTTTTGATAGCTTCTTTTTTGGTGGGGGGAATCAGGAATCGAACTCAGGACCTTGAGCTTGCCAGTCAAGGTGCTGTGCTGCTGAGCTGTATCTCTGGCCCCCATGATAGCTTATTTTCTTTATAGAGAAAGTTAAGACTACATCAAGATTGAGATTGTACTAAAAACTGGAATATTATTTCTCCAGGAGGCAGATAGATTTTTAAAATTTTTATTAGTACATGTTTGCCATACATAATGATTGTATTCATTGTGAGGATTATCTTTTCTGTTTTTGTTTCTTGGGGGGGTGTGTGTGTGTGTGTGTGTGTGTGTGTGTGTGTTTGACACACTATCTGGTTTTGTAGTGCAGGCTGGCCTAAAACTCACCAGGTAGCCCAGGCTGGCCTTGAACTTGCAGGGATCCTCCTACCTCAGCCTCCCAAGAGCTGGGATTGCAGGCATGTACCATCATGCCCAGGGGTTTTTTGTTGTTGTTTTATTTTGTTTTTCTCTTTTGAGACAGAGTCCTGCTCCTTAGTCCAGGCTGGCTTTGAACTCACTAGGTGGCTGAGGCTAGCCTTGAACTTGGGGTGATTCTCCTGCCTCAGCCTCCCAAGTGCTGGGATTATGTGTCACCATGCCTGGCTGGAAAAATTAATTTTTGTCACACAAATAGATTTTTTTCCTTCCCAGGAGTATCATAGTCCTAATTATTGTCATAGTTCTCTAAATTTAAAAGGGCTTTGAGGAGGAATGGCGTAAAAGACTAGGGCCTTGTGCCCAGCTTGCCTGACTTTTTCTAAACATTCCCAGTGTCTGTGCCTTAGTTCTGATAAGATTTCTTCATTTTAGCAAGTCTTGTTTCACTGCATTTTGTATTCAGTCCTTCAGTTATCTGAGCCAACTATTAAAGTACTGGACTAGGGTTGTAGGGAGGTGTTTGCCTGATTATAACAATTTGGTATCATATCCCCTGACTTTATTATTATTGTTGCTTTTTAGGTGCCATATGATTTTAGTTAATCTGTTTGTCTGGTTTGCCTCTTAAGTAGCTACAGTGATCAGATTTTTTTTTGCCAAACTCAGGACCTATGGTGTGAACATACAGGTGTACTAAAAAACAAGATATTTGGAATTATAATTGTGCTAAAAAAACTAGAACATAAGATTCTATCTTTAGCACTGTTGTGTGTACTGCATAGTTAGTATTTCTAGAGTGGCACACTTTGTTGTGTTAACCTTCCTTTATTTTTCTACCTTTCATTCTGTTTAGGTGGAAAGCTACCCAAAGACCAGAAAAAGATCTTAGTCCTCTTTGTAGTTGGAGCCCATGAGCATGTTTGTTGATCATAGTAGGTAATGTCATCTGCCCAAAGGTAGCCATCACCTTCTATAGATACTTGATCTCTGCTCTCTCTAGCAAGACTGTGTATGCTGTTGCAGAGGAAGTGCTGTCACTTGGATGTATTTCCAGGGCAGTCTAGAAGAAGGGAGGAGGGAGAAGGAAAAGAATCAGTGAGAAAAACTGAGTGTAGATGGGGAAAAGGGTGCAGGTCGTCACGTTGGATGGCAGGTGAAATAGGCAAAGATGGTGAAGTGGGTCTAGATACTCTTCACTTCTGCCTGGAAGACATTGAACTGTCATTTCCTTCTCCCACTTTTTTTTTGAGATAGCACCTTTCCATGTAGTTCAGGCTAGCCTTGAATTTGCTGTGCAGCTCAGGCTGGCCTTGAACCTGTGATCCTCCTGTTTTAAAACTCCCAAGTGCTGGGATTATAGGCATTACAGGCATGTTAGGCATCCTGTATCTGTGTCTCTGTCTCTGTCTCTTTCTCTGTCCATCCCATTCCCTCCACCCTTCATACTTTGTGAGGTTTATGATTGTCATTCTGACAGTTTTGACAGGACAAGGGAAGCTAAAGAGTTGAGAAACAGAAAAGGTGGGGGAACTTGAACTGAACCCACTGGAGTCAGGTAGATGACAAAGTAGGAAGAGAAAAAGGAGGAGGCCAAAGAAAAGGTTTTAGAGCATTTAAGTCTTACTGGAAATCTATTGCTCATGTAAAGAATGTTACTTGTAAAAAAAAAAACAAAAAACTCATAATTAGGGGTTTTTTGGTTGTTTGTTTTTGAGGTAGGGTCTGGTTATGTAGTACACATTTGCCTTGAGTTCACTATGCAGTCCAGGCTGGCCATGAACTCATGGCAATCTTTCCTCAGCCTTCTAAGTGCTGAGATTACAGGCATGTGCCACTACACCAGCTAGAATAGGGATTTTTTTCTTCTTCTTTTTTTTTTTTTTAGAGTAGGTATTCTTGATCTGAAATTGTGGCCCATAAGTAAACTTTTGGGACCTGTGGTCACTGCCCTATAGAATAGGTACATTTTTGGTGGGGTCGGGGGAAGTCAGGGGCTGTGTAGTTCAGGCTGACCTTAAACTTACTATATACCTCAGGCTGGCCTCAAACTCACTGTGATCCTGCTGCTTTAGCTTCCTGAGTGCTGAGATTACAGGCAAGCACCATCATGCCTAGCAGAATAACTTTTTATGTATGATTATCCTATTTAGGAGAGTCCTAAATCTTCGTCTGATTACTCCCACCCCTACCCCGTATTAGGGGTTGAAACTAAGGCCTTATGGCACTGAGCTACATTCCCAGACTTTTTTTTAAAAATTTGAGACAGGTTCTTGCTGAGTTACCCAAGTTAGTCTGAGACTTTATATTCTTCTGCCTCCGTCTCCTAGAGTGCTAGGATTACAGGTCTGTACTACCACACTAGATCTACATCTGATTGATTGATTTTTTTGTTTTTTAAACAATTTTTTGTCTTTTTGAAACGGTCTCACTATGCAGTTCAGGCTAACCTTGAGCTCCCTTTGTAGCCCAGGCTGGTCTTTTTGAGACAGGATCTTGCTGTGCAGTTCAGGCTGACTGTGAGCTCACTTTGTATCCCAGGCTAGTCTTGAACTCAAAATGATCTTGCCTCAGCCTCCCAAGTACTGGGATTACAGGCATGCGCCACCATGCCCGGCTTGATTGATTGATTGATTGATTGATTGATTGAGACAGGGTTTCACCATATAATTCAGGCTGGCCTTGAACATATTATGTAGCCCTGGTTGGTCTTGAACTGATGATCTTCTGTCTCAGCTTCTCAGGTATGTGCCACCACACCTGGCTCTTTATCTGATTCTTTTTATTTTTGGAGACAGGCTCTTACTGTATAGTTCAGGCTGCCTTTGAACTTTGTAGCCCAGGCCAGCCTTGAACTTGTCATGATCCTCCGACTTTAACCTTCCAAGTGCTGAGATTGCATTTGTGTGTCAGCACACATGTGCACCACCACACATGTGCACCACCATACAAGGCTACTTTATCTGATTCTTAGGGGATATACAACCAAAAATGGCTAAGGGTGTGTCTGACAAATATCCTCCCTCTGCATCTTCAGAAATGTACAACTCTTTATTTATTTATTTATTTTGTCTATTTGAGACGTCTTGCTTTGCAGTTCAGGCCTTGAGCTCACTTGGTAGCCCAGGCTGGCCTACAACTTGCAAAGATCCTCCTGCCTCAGGATTATAGGCACAACTTTAATCTTTGATTAGCTAATCTTTGATTCGCAGGCATTTGGTTAGTAAATTAGTGACAGACCCAAGGACATTTCTTTGTAAACAGCCTGCATGAATGCTTGTCTGAGGCCTGCCTGAGGCAGGGAGCCTGAGTTCCTCACTGGTTAGTGTGAGTGAGGCAGAGATGTTTAACACCTTCATTAGGGGGCCATAATTTATATGTCCCACTGGTGGACAGCTCTGAAACACTGTTAGTGTGTGAATGACTGTTCTATCCGGTGGCATAGAGACAGTCCCATCAAGTAATACAAGCCACACGATGGTACAGTCACAATAGTATACTATTGGTGGTTTAAGCAGGGAATGAGTTTTAAGGCTCACGGTCTGCCGTCAGGGAGACCTTGCAGTCACTTGTAGCTGACTAGAGCCCATAGCACAGGGTTAGAGCTAAGTATGAATTTTGAGGATGAGGTGAGTTGAAGACACAGAAACCACATGCTGTTTGGAAGGTCATAAAATTTTCAAGAAATTGATGGAGTATTGGACATGAGATGTGAAAGAGTAGATTAGCCTGGCAGCCAGACAGCCCTGAACAGGTTTGGGGATAGTGGCTAATGCAGAACAAGTTTCTCGCTGCTGATTGTCTTAGGACTTACAGGCAGGCCTAAGAGACCCAACTTAGAATTGCTGGTCACTTAGGCCCTGCAGTGGTAATGGTAGATCACCCTTTAATGGAGAATCGTGGTTCCCCTAACCAGACTGAGCAAACTAGGCTGAGCTCAGGGAGCTTAAGGGTGGGTGGAGGAGCTGAGCTCCTGTTTCCCTTTAACTGTAGAAGCTCCACTTTATTTGCTTATATTGCTTATATTTGCCTTTTGTTCAGGATTTTGTCTGGGTAACAAAGGCTTGAGTAATACCTCTCACAGCACTGGAGAGCCAGTTTCTCCACTTTTCCTGGCCTAAAAGCTATAGGACAATTTGCCTTCTTCTTTTTTTTTTTTTTTTCAATTTGCCTTCTTAACCCTATTTACTTGCTTTTTTCCTAAAGGTATTCATTGTTTCCTAATCATGTCCTTCCTCAGTAGTTAATATTCTGGGCTACTTGAATTTCCTCTTGGTAATGATTAGATGGTCTTTTCAGCAGTTTTGGGGATGCTCTAGGAATTACAGGAATTCAACTTTGGGAATTAATATAACCTTAATGCACTGTGTAGTTTGTGGGTGCCACCTCATTGGAGAAAATGGAACAAGAAGTTACTCAGTTTTAAGGTTCCAGGCTGCTGGGGCTTTATTTTTATCTTTTTTTGTCCTTTCTGGTGCTGGGGATAGAACTCAGGGCCTCACACATGTAGAGAAGTGCTGTATCACTGTGCTATATTCCTAGCCCTTTTCAGTAAATTAGGATCATTATAGCACTTTGCTTTTCCATTGTGATTGGAATAACCAAGTGCCTTGGTGTACTGATTCCAAAAATGTGAGTAGAAGTGGGGTGTGGATTTGTTAAGCAGTTATATTGTTACTGCCTTCTGTTTGATCCTTTGAGGAACCAACATGAAAAGACTATTGCTGCTATAAAGCCCAGACTCCAAGAGTAACTAGGAGGACACAAAGAATTTTTTCCCAGGTGTATGTGTCAGAATGGGTTGGTTTGTGTACACACTGGGTGGAGGAAGGCAGCAAGCATTTGGTACCTCATTAAAATTTGCCTCTACATTTCTCTTTCTAAAAAAATGATGGGCTGGGTTATAGCTCAGTGGAATAAGCGCTTACCTGGCAAGTGCAAGGTCCTGAGTTCAATCCCTGGTACTGTAAAAAAAAAAAACAAAAACAAATAAAAAGTTTAGAAAAAATGGTAATACGGCTTTCAAAATCTAAAAGGTACTCTGAATAGCCTTATCTATTGAATGCAAGAAAGCCAGGTAAACCAATGGAATGGAGTATTTCTCCTTCCGATAGGAAGCAGTGAGTTGAGCACAAAGCACCACCAGGGGAGGTGGCACATACCTGTAATCCCAGCACTCAGGAGGCTGAGGCAGGAGGATCATTACAAGTTTGAGACCAGCCTGGGCTACAGAGTAAACTCAAGCCCAGCCTGAACTGCTTTTTGAGACTGTCTCAAAAAGACCAAAAAAAAAAAAGCACCATGTTTGACTCCTGCCCCCACATGCCATTTTCATCTCCCAGTCCCATTCATTGACGTTTCTGCTATAAAAAATACTGCTCAGAAATGCCTATTCCCAGCACTTGAGAGGCTGAGGCAGGAGGATTGCTGTGGGTTTGAGGCAGCCTTGGCTACATAGTGAGACCTTGTCTCAGAAAATGAAAAAAAGAAAAAAGAAAAAAAGCCTATTCACTAGCCACTACCTTGCGTATTTCTGGGATTAACCTTCAGTTGTCCCTTGTCATCAGCTCTTTGAGAATGACTCAATTTTGAGAATGCCTTGCATTTAGAAATCATTCATTCACTTAGCAAATCCTGATGAGGTGTGTGCCCCATATTTGGCAGTATGAGGTAGAAAAATGAGCTATAATCTGAAGAAAGTAAACGGGTTCTGTAATGGAATACAAATGCTATAATAGATCAGAAAAGACTTACTTAGGTAGCCCTCAATATAATGTATGGCCTCTAAGATTATCATGATGTAGGTCATTTTCTCTTTTTTTAATTAATTAAGCTTATTGGTTCATTTTAGGTATGCATAATGATATATGTAACTAGTTTTCTAGACTTTTTTTTTTGGGTACTGGGAATGCACCTAGAAGGCCTTCACATTGAGCTACTTCCCCAGCACTTTTTTCTTTTGAGACAGTGTCTCATTAAGACCTTATTTTTAGAAGTGGCACACCTTCCTTTTCAGAATAAATTTAGCAAGGAGTACAGGAGCTTCTCTGGCTGAAGTAGAGAGCAGGAGGCTCACAGCCTTTTCTTGTTAGGCCTCTTGGGCTATGCCAGTGATGGCAAAACTTTTAGAGCTTTCAGTTATACAAACAGATTGCTGTGCCACATGCGACATAGGTTTACTACTCTGGCCATTTTCCCTGCAGCATGATCAGAAGTAATTCATTGGAGTTCTAGGGAATCTCTACAGCTAAGTTTAGCAGAAGTACAAGACCTGGGTAGTAGAACTTAGTTCTGATTTTTTGCTTCCTTATCAGTCAGATACCGGACTGATACATGGTAGATTTCTTCAGTTTTATGTTCCATCCCATGAAGAAGTGATAATCACAAGTTCAGCTTCAGTGAGCTTTCAGTTACAGATGAGGCCAATTCCTTTTTTTTTTTTTTTTTTGGTATAGGGAATCAAACTCAGGACTTACTGCTTGCCAGGCAGGCACTGTGCTGTTGAGCTATGTCCCCAGCCGGGGCCTGTTCCTAGGAAGGTTCTGGATCTTTTCATTGTGTGTGAGCAGTGCTAAGTTGCCCCACCTAACAGCTTCAGAAATCTTTGTAAAAGACATTTAATAAAGGTGTGATGAATGGTTTGAAGCATAATGCCAAAATTTCATCATGTCTCTATATACTGATGAAGAGATAACAGGTGTATCAGATTGATACCACTTTCTGAACTACTTTAGCACTGCTTCTGAGTTCACTGCTTCTCTCAACCTTGGTCTTATTGATATTATGGGCTAGATTCATTGTGGTGATGGGTGTGTGTGTGTTTTCTATGTACTGTAGGATATTAGCAGCATCCCTGACTTCTAATGTTTGTTTTAAAGTATATGGAAATATTTGTTAATTTTATATTTTGACACTTTCTTGAGTTTATTAATCAACATACTGTGACTTATCACAGGCTTATAACTCATTTGTCTCATTTAATTCTTATAACTACTGTGCAGAATTGTTATTATAAAGGAATTAAATGGAGTGGGGGATAGTGGCCCACAGCAGTAGTCCTAGCACTCTGGGAGGCTGAGCTAGGGGGATTGCAAGTGTGAACCCAGCCTAGTACAATTCAGTGAGACGCTGGATCAAAGTAAAAAAAAAATATTTAAAAGGGGCTTAGGATGTAGCTCTGAGCAAAGGCCCTGGGTTCAGTAAGCTGGCACCACATATACCACACACACACACTAAGCTGGTACCACATATACCCCCCCCCACACACACACACCGAACCAAAACAAAAGAAACTCTAAGAAAGTAAGTGCAGTAGGTGGTCTGAGGCCACACAGCTGGTATGTGGTAGAACCAGAGATTGCTTGTGTGCATGTGAAGAGCCTGTACCTTAACCACATCTATGTACTGCTTAGCCATTGGGTGTCCAGTAGGTTTCTCTGTTGGCTGGCTTAGCTCAGTTAACTTTTGCTGTGTGCCCACTGCTGATCAGGCTGTAAAGATTATCACTATTCAATACATTGCTTCAACTCCTTGTGTGTTATATCAACACACTGTTGATTGTGCTGTGCAGAAAACACTTCTGTGCATATACCTGCTACTATCTTCTACAAATTTTCCAATAGTGGGATTTGGTCTCCATGTGGTAGGTTGTATACTGAAGTACAAATACTTAAATATGTATATAAATTATAGTCACATGGCATTCATACAGATATTGAGTCTTTGCCAAGTAACTGTTGGGATGAGGAGGCTGCATCCTAATGATCTACTGGTAGGGAAAGCATGTTTCTTGGCCAAGTGGAGTGACCCACACCTGTAATCCTAACTACTTGGGAAACTGAGGCAGGAGTATAACCAGTTCAAGATCAGCAACTTAATAAAATTCTGATGCAAAATGAAAATATTAAAAGATCTGGAGACATAACCCAGTGATGGAGTGCTCAGTTGGTATGTGTAAGGCCCTGGATTCAATCCTCTGTACTAAAAACAAAACAAAGCAAAACACAACACAGCCTGGCTCTGGAAGTTTCTCACATAGACCAAGCAGAGTAACATGTCAATGTGCAGTGGCCCTGTTATAGGTCATCTTCATTTTTAAAAAACGTTATTGAGGCTGAGCATGGTGGCACATATTCCTGTAATCCCAGCACTTGGGAGGCTGAGTCAGGCTGACTGCTGTGAGTTCAAGGCCAGCCTGGGCTGCATAGTGAATTTAAGGCTCAGGCTGGATTACACAGTGAGACCTTGTAAAACAACAACAATAACAACAACAAAAGCTTCTTTATTGAGGAGCTCAAGTGTGTAGAAAGCTTTTCCTGAAAGTTAATTGAACATCCTTTTGCTACGTAATCAGTGTGTCACTTGGATTTTCTTTTCTGCCTTTGGGAATTGAATTCAGGACCTTGTGCTTGCCAGGCAGCTGCTGTGCCACTGAGCTGTATCTCCAGCTTTCTGCCTTTTAAGTGTGGTTATGCGATGTGTTGCAAGTAATTTGGTACTAACTACAGTTTATCAGTGCTTTCTATTTTAAAAATAAATTTGGGCTGAATGTGGTGGTACAGCACCTATTTTATCTCAGCTGCTTGGAAGGCTGAGGGAGGAGGATTACAAATCTGAGGCCAGCCTGGACAATTTAGTGAAGTAAGCTATCTCAAAGTAAAATTTTTAAAAGGTGTGGAGATGTAACTCATTGGTAGAGTGATTGCCTAGCATGTATGAGGCAATGCCCTGGATTCAATCCCAGTACTGCCAAAAAAAAAGGAAGGAAAGAAAAGAAAAAATTTGTTTCAAGATTATTCCTCTATGTCCACATTCATTCTGAGAGGTCTTTTATACAGAAGAGTGGGCCGCTTGTACAGCTGTCTGATAATTTCGTATCTCCTACGGTACATTCTGTCTGTGCTCCAGCACCTAGCTATTCCTATGGGATATTGTCATTCATGAGTAAATCAGACCCTATGTACAGAGGGAGGAAAGCTGTTGAAGATCCCTATTCCTAAGGATTCTTGGTGCTTTGTTCACTAAGATAGGGATTCAGAGGGTAAGATGGAAATAGGTTGACTGTTCTGTTCTCTTGACTACTCTTCAGGTGTAGACCAATGTCTACTGGTAATATTGGGAAAGAAAACCTTCCTACTTTGAGAAAATCCAGTAGCTGCTTTTGGTCACCTGCCATCACACAGACACAGTCTGTGTAAGACAGGCCAGCCATGTAAAGTTACTGGTCCTTGTGTCTTTGCCTGCTCTCTACCCCTGCCAGTAGAATCTGCGTAGTCATTTTGAAGAAGAGTAGTATCTAACTCTGTAGGGCTGTGGAAGTGCATAAAGATCCCTGATATAATCAAGGTAAAAAATGGGAGCCACATTATTTGTTTGACCAAAGTCTTATCCTAGGGAGTTGCTAAACTGATAGGAAGTTTCTGTTAACAGATTTTCTGTTTGCACTGCCATCTCCAAGGCATCATGCATTTGGAGAGGCAGAACATGGTTGACAACTTTACCGGTTTCTTAACCAGGTATCTTTGTGGTATTAGAGATTCAGCTAGGGCTTGTGGACTGAGCTATATCCTTAGCCCTACTTAAATTTTTGTTTTGAGGCATGGTCTTGCTAAGTTCCCCAGGCTGGGCTTCAACTTGGACCCTCCTGCCTTGGCCTCCCAAAGTGTTGGGATCACAGGCATGTGCCACCAAGCCTGGCTCACAACCAGGTCTTCTGTTCCTCTATAGTTTCCATGGCTTTGGGTGCTATAGAATATGACCTCCTTTCTGTGTAGGGATACCCTAGAGTTCCTTGCTTTGTTGTCCACGATGGCCTGGCAGATCTTGCCACCTCTTTACTGGGCACTGAATGGTGAGATGTACCATTTTGATCTTTGAGACCAAGCCTTGGGCTGCCTGTTACTTAGCAGAAGTAGACCTTACCAGGGAATAGTCTTATATAATGAGCAAGACAAGGTGAGTGTTTTGGATACAGGAAGCAATAGAACAACAACCTTGCGTCTTTTTTTTTTTTTCCCCTCCATATTGGGGATCCAACCCAGGGTTTTTGTACTGAGCTATATTCCCAATCCTGTTAACTAACTAACTAACTAACTGACTAACTAACAATATTGGGGATTAAACTCAGGGGCTTTGCACCGAAGTATATCCCTAACCCTTTTTTGTTTTTTTTTATTTTGAGACAAAACCCAAGCTGGGTTTAAATTTGTGATCCTTCCACCTCAGCCTCCCAGAGTGTTGAGATTACAGGTGTGTGCCACTATACCTGGCTTTTTATTTTTATGTTGGTGGTGGTACTGTTAAGAAAGAGTCTCTTGCTATGTAGTTTAGGCTGAGCTTGAGCTTCTGATTATTCTTTAGTCTCCCATATTGATGGGATTAAGTCACGCACCACTGTGTTCAGCTTTTTCTGAGGGGAGCCTGTAGTGCTGCAGATTGAACCCAAGCCCTTTGCACTGAACTACATCTCTAGTAACTGTTCCTGCCTTTTTCTCATTTAATTTTGATGCAGAGTCTCAGTAAATCACTAAACTGCCTAGCTAGACTTGAACTTGGATCCTGTTGCTCAACCTCCCAAGAGTACTGGGATTACAGGTATATCCCACCATGCCCAGCTATGCATCAATTTTATTTTTGAGACATGGTGTGTTAAAGTTGCTAAATTGCTCAGCTTGGGCTTGAATTTTTGATTCTGTTGTCTCAGCCTCCCATAATGCTGGGATTATAAGCATGTACCACTATGCTTAGTTTAGCATCGCTGCATCTTTAAATGGGAGGTTGAGCACTTATTGCTCAGAAATTATATGATCTTATTTACTTTTCATACTAAAACAAATCATGATTTAGCTCCTACACTGAGAATGTATACATTGTAGTACTGGGGCTTCTGTAACCTGGAACCTCTAGTTTCCATGTTTCTAGTAGTCTGGTAACACTAACTTTACATGCATGAACCAATGAGGATTAGTTGGGGACACAGGAGAATCACCTTGTATTCAAAATAACTCAAGGTTATTCCCAATGTAACTTAATTCTCTGAGCAGTTTTAGACATAGTCTCTTGATCTTCATTTCTTCACAATGGTCATTAGTCTTAGTGACTTAGATTAGTGTATTCAGGTCTCTCTTGATTTGTAGTCCTGTACTCTGTGCTGTATATCAACCTCTTCTGTCTTCTGCCTGTGGTAATACTAAGGCCTCCATTTGTAGAGAGGTAAGCACCTGGGAGCTGATCGCCTGTTAGTTATTGCTAAGTTGGCAATTAGCGGTAGCCCCTTAATCACCACTTCTCTTTCTCTTCACCCCCAAAAATGTTAGTCACACTGCTTATTTGTGTTGGAAGATGATAATCCACCTGCAGATGATAATCTTTGTGCCTGAGTGAAAGAAAATGATTGACTATTTATTCACAGGGCTTTCAAGCTTGTTCAACTTGGTGGTTACCTAGAGATGACCCAAGATTTCATCAGCATTTCCTGTTACCCTAGTCCTGTAGGAAGATGGTGCCTAGGCTTTCTTACAGAAATCCTGTCCTATTCGAATGTGGTGATGTACATCAGTAATCCTACCGCTAAGGAGGGTGAGGCAGGAGTTTAAGGCCAGCTAGAGCTACATAGATGGTTCAAGGTCAACATGGACTACACTGTGAAACCTGTCTCAAATTTAAAAAGAAAAAAAAGCTGAGCATGGTACTATTTCTCAGTAGACCTAGCACTTTGGAAGGCTAAGGTAGGAGGATTGAAAATTTGAGTCTAACCTAGGCAATTCAATGATTTAGCAAGACTGTTTCAAAACAAAAAGGATGAGGCTTGTATATAAGATTTCCTACAAAGAGGCAGCACCAGAGTTCAGAAGAGATCTCACGCTATTTATTCTACAAACTCAGAAGCTGTTGACTTAAATTATGAGGTTTCCTTAAGGTGTTGAGCAGCCCCTGTTATCATGTACTTTGTTGGGGTTAATATGTTCACAACGGGGCTGTAATTTGTGTGTCTTACTGCTGGGTGGCTCTGAACTGCCAGTGTTCCCATGGGACAGTCATGCGTGTATCGCTGGTGATTCAAGCTGGCACGAACATGTTAAAGCTGATTCAGCCAAGTTTACTGCTCCCAACATCTGGCTTAGCCAGCACTGAGTGGCATCAGCAATGTGATAATTCTGGCCTGGAGTGGTCACATGTCTTACCTTGGAAAGAGCAGCTATTCCCATTTCCTGATACTACCAGAGAAAAAAGTCTGGGTACTCTGATGTGACCTCCTCATAATTATCTGTGAGCTCACAAAATTTATTATTCTTCCTCAGTGTTTCACAATTACCCAGGTGCTCATTCTTGCTAGCATCTTTCTCAATAAGAGATCAACATTTGAAGTATGCCAGGTGTAGTGGCACATACATACAATCCCAGTACTCAGGAGGCTGAAGCAGGAGGATTATCGTGAGTTTGAGGACACCCTGTGCTACATAGATAGTTCAAGGCCAGCCTAAATTATATAGTGAGACCTTGTCTCAAAAAAACAAAACAAAGCATTTGAGGCAGCATTACATTTCATGAAATAACTTTCATTCATATTAGCTTGTTAGTTTTCACTGCATGCTTGAGAAGGTAAAACAAAAGGGTTTTGTTACCACTATGGGTGAGGAAATTCAGCTTGTTTTGGTTTATGTTTTGTTTTTTGAGACAGGCTCTTGCTTTGCAGTTCAGGCTGGCCTTGAATTCACAATGTAGCTCAGGCTCACCTTAACCTTCTTCAGCCTCCTGAGTGCTGGGATTACAGACATATGCCATCACACTCAGCTGTAAGTGCTAGATTTTAAACACCAGTTATTAGCAATAGGAAGGAAGTTGCACCAGTTACCAAAGAGAAACCTTCAGGCAAATAGAACTGCAGGTCTCATAACTTGCAAAACTACCTTAAAAAGTAGCAAGGGCCTGGTGGATTGCCTGTCCTCATAGACATACCAGTAAGGAGCAACCTCCCTGAGCAGTAGGGAAGAGGAATTACAGTGGGACCTGTGTGGAGAGAGTGGGGAGGGCAGCAGCTACAGGAAGATGCCAGATCTTTTGGAGCAGAGGAAACAGCAAAGAAAACAGACAGCATAGTTGCTGTAAATGCAGAACATAACCCAGCTAGGCCCTAGGGGTAAAAATGGCCTTGGGCAGCTTAAAGGCCAGATAAAATACATACTAGTAATAAAAATCCCTGTGCCCCCAACCCATATTTCATCAAATGAAAAACTTTCTGCACAGCAAAGGAAACAAAGTAAAGAGACATCTCACAGATTAGTAGCAAATACTTGCAAATCATACATGGGATTAAGATAATATCCAAAATATATAAGGAACTCAAACTCCTTCATAACAAGAGAATATAGCTACATTTTAGAATGGGCAAACAAAGCAGGTGTGGTGGTGCAATCCTGGCACTCTGGGAGTTGAGGCAAAGGGATTGCTGGTTGACCCTAGCCTGAGTGATTTAGCAATATCCTGTCTCAAAAAATAAGAAAAAAATTTAAAAGGCCTGGGAAGGTAGGACCAAGGCTGTGGGTCCAATTCCTAATACTAGTAAATAAAAGAATAAAAATGGGCAAATGGTGGGTACAGTGGCACAGGTCTGTAATCCTCCTCCTTGGGAGATGGAGACAGCAGGATTGCAAATTCAAGACCAGCTTAAGCAATTTAGCAAGGCCTTGTCTCAAAATTTAAAGGGCTGGGGAAGTAGCTGAGTGGTAGAGTGCTTGCCTAGACTGTGAGCTGCTAGCATACTGCACAACATGAGGACTATAATTAATAATAACATGTTATATAAAGGCTCAGTGGTAAAACCTTTGCCTGGTGTTGTGTGTAGCACCCTGAGTTTGGTCCCAAGCACTGGGAAAAAAAAAGACAACAATCATGTGCATTTCAAAATTACTAAAAAACTCAATTTTTAAGTGTTCTTACCATAAAAAAATAAGTCCATGAGCTGGTGGATCTATTAATTATCTTGATTTGATCATTTTATGATGTTTGCATGTATCTATACATCGCATTGTACCCAGTAAAATTTATAATTTTGTTAATTGAAAATATAACATGGAAAGTCAAGTCAGATCTGAATAAAGATAAAATTGAATTTCAAACTGCATGTGGTAGTACACACCTGTGGTCTCAGCACTCTGGGGGTCTGAGGCAGGAGGAACACAAGTTTGAGCACAGCCTGGGCAACTTAGTGAGAAAACCTGTCTCAAAGAAGACAAAACAAGTATATGTATATTAAAAAGACTGGGTTTGTACCTTTGTGTGAAGGCCTTGAGGTCAGTGGCCGTTAAGTTCACAAAACAAAACAAAAAACCCACCAGATTTCATACCAATTAGAGACACAGTGCCCAAGTAAAAATTTGTGTTACTCAATGCATTTTTTTGTTACACACACAAAATTGTTAGCTAGTTTTTTCAGTAGAGATTTTGTCTAAGCATTACAACAATTGTAACTCAGGTTGGAGCCTGGTGTGTGGCCCACACCTGTAATCTCAGTAGCAGGAGGCTGAGGCAGGAAAATTGTCCACAAGTTTGAGGACAGCCTGGGCAACATAATGAGTTCATTATGAATTGCGTAGGGGCTGGGGGCATAGCTCAGTGGCATAAGCGCTTGCCTGGTAAGCGCAAGGTCCTGAGCTCGATCCCTGGTACCGGGAGGAAGAAAAAAAAAAAAACTCCAGAAATACTTTGGGGGCTGGGGATATAGCTCAGTGGAATAAGCGCTTGCCTAGCAAGCGCAGGGTCCTGAGTTCGATCCCCAGTACCGCAAACAAACAAACAAACAAACAAAAAACATTATGAATTGCGTAATGAGACTGTCCCGAAACAAAACCAAAGAAACTTAGGTTGGAGGCCCTCTGGGGTACTGATAAGATCTGCCTTGAAAATGGACCCTGAAAATGAGTCAGGGACATGTCTTTATGAAGCTTCTAGTTTAACTGGGGAAACAAATTGACACTTGTGGTGATACACTATCAGTTCTGTACAGAAGCAAACTACTGAGCCTTAGACAGTTTTCTAAGAAGCAATAAGGGACCTCCACCAAGCTGTTCAGCAGGAAGGGAACAGTAGCTAAGTCCCGGTGTAGAAGTCTCTGAGCAGCCACTAACTTCCCTGTGTATGTGGGATAACAACAGTCATGGGCATCAGCTGGTCAGTGTCAAGTATCACCACCATAATGTGAGTCAGAGGCCTACAGCATTATTCTAATTCTAAGGAGCAGGTCGCTCTGGCATTCCTTCCTCATTGTGCTAGCTGAGCCCAGCAGCCTACTTCCTTTCTTCAGTTGTATTTTCTCTAGGGCAAAGAAAAATCTTTATTGTTCCTGTTTGGATCATTTGATGGGAAATGAATCATAACATACTCCTTAGGTTATATTTTTGCCTGGCAGCAGTACAGTGAGCTACCTGACCTTGGGACATTGCTAGACTTTAGTCTATTGAAGATTTTTTTGAATGATGTATATATAATGCAGAAGTCCTAGTGACTTGATACAGCAGTTCATCAGGTGCAAAAAAATTTTTTCTGTTTTTTTGGTCTTTTTGAACCAGATCTCACTATGCAGTTCAGGCTGGCCTTGAACTTACTAAGTAGCCCAGGCTGGCCTCAAACTTGAAGAGATCCTCCTGCCTCAGCCTCCTAAGTGCTGGGATTACAGGCGTGTGCCATCATGACCAGCTAAAATTTTTGAAATGAGTGTTCTGGATCAGGATGTCTACAAGAACCTCTTGCTGGAAATCACTGTGATAGGAACTTGTTGCTTCCCTCAGATCAGGTGGTAGAATGAAGACCAGTAGCTGATCTGGTGAACAGATGAAAGTAGAATTATAAACAGAGGGTCACAGTTTTCTGATAGTGGGAAAAAGGGCAGAGTAATTTTTCTGGAATTTTTAATAGCAAAGAGGGTCTGTGGACTGACTTCCTGTTGACTAGTTAGTGCAGGGCAGATCTTACCTGGTTTGCTTGGACCAATTGTTTTCTCTGGGTTTCTTCCCTTGCTTCTCCTCTGTATATTCAATCCTTCTTACCCTTTTCTTTCCAAGAGAATCAAGCAGCTAGTTGGCTAAAAAATCCAGGAACAAATAAGACTGTAGCTATCTAAATTTACTTCCTGGTGGACACACCTATAATCCCAGCGCCCGGGAGGCTGAGGCAGGATTATTAGGGTTTGAGTCTAGCCTGGGCTACAAAAGCCAATTTGAACTACATAATGAAACCCTGTCTAAAAAAGATCCACCCCAAGAAAAGTTCCCTCCTATCTTTGTCAGTATACTTATATACTATACTTTCTGCATATAGATATAGTCAGTGTTTAAGACCCTTTTTAAATTTATTTTTAAAAATTAGGCTTATTGTACTTTATTGTACATTTTAGATATACATAATGATCATATTTCTCATAGGGAATTTGTATCTGCCATATTTTGATTCCTCTTTTTTCTTAATCCCCTCTCCTCTCTTTAACCACCCTTTTCCCCTCCCTATTTACAAGCTTTGTTTCCATTTAATCTTTTTTAGAATCAGTTTTTGGTGTCTTTTTTAAAAAAAGAAATTATGTAGACTTTTTCCTGTGTAAATGCAGCTTATCAGCTTGTCAAAACTGTGCCAGCATTCCATTGTGTACTGTCCTTTGAGCAAGCCCAACCCACAGCTGTCAGGCTATGTGATTTGTTGTCCTTCTCCCCTGCCCTGCCCTGCCCTCCCCTCCCTTCCCCTCTCTTCTGTCCTCTCCCCCTCCCTCCCTTCCTCTCTCCTTCCCTCCCTTCCTTGTTCTGTTTTTTGAGACAGGATCTATCTATGAGTTCAGGCTGGCCTTGAAACTCACTATGTAGCCCAGTGTGACCTAAACTTGGCAACTGGGCAGGGAATATAGCTCGGTGATATAGGTGCTTGCCTGGCAAGCCTGAGGTCATGAGTTCGGTTCCTGGTACCAACAAAAAAAACTGGGCAAACATCTTCTTCTTGTGTGTGTCACCACACCTGGCTTGATTTGTGTTCAAACATCATAGTATGGCTATTTATGATTTTGGTAGAGATTACTATGAATATTTCTTGAGATATATTTCCCAGAGTGGAAACTTTTTTGTTTTGATGTGTGTATTTGGGTAGCTTCTGTTTGGTAATAGAGAGTAAAGTCTACAAAGGTCCTATGTTTATGGTTTGGAATATCCCACTATTTTGGGGATTCCAGTGTTCTTTCAGAGAAAAAAAAAATTCAGGTATAGAGATCAGCCAGACTAAGTCTGGACATGTAGCTTTTCAGAGAGTGAAGAGAATTCTCTTTTCTCTGTTGCAAGGTAGTCTCTCAGGGCCACACTACTGAGGAATGGTAACCAAGCCACAGGGATGGACACAGGCTGCCTTCCTTGGCACCAGCCTGTGTGGGTTGAATGTGTTAACCACACTGTTTTCAGCCTGCCTTGAAGATTCAGTATTCTTGCTGGGACAGGATAAAACATTATCTTTTTTTTTTTTTTTAAGTTTATTTTAAAGACAAAGGAATGGAGACATATGAACCAGAATAAGCCATAAACAATACAGAAAATACAAAATTATACAGAATATAGTAGGGAATTACCACTGGATGTTGTATTACATAATGTTATCTTCATATTAGTTAACACAAAAACATTAAAGGAAATTCCGAATTACAGAGAAGACAGTAGGAATTTGCACTGGATGCTGTATAATATGAAGTTATCTTCACTTCTGTTAATACAAAAACAATTGAGGAAATACAGAATTATAGAGAACACAGAAGGGAATTAGCTCTGGATGCTGTCCTACATGTCAGTTACACAGATGATGGCCCATTTGATCATTCAGTTTTTCTCCTCCCTCATCTCTGTTGCCCTACCACTCAATCAGTCATCTTCCCTGTGATAATAACTGTACTCCTGGGTTTATCTATACCCCTGGACTCTCGCCTTGGGAAGACATATAGCGGCCTCAGACTATACAAACTGCCATGGTCGGAGGTGAAAAAGCACATATGCTCACAGGGGACCGCCCAGCTCCACCCTGTCGCCGTGCTATGGGTGGGGGCGGGTCCAGTCCGTGAGGCGCCCGCTGCGGGGCCCACTGCAGAGCAGCCGTGGGGTCATGCAAGGTTCATATGTGCAAGCTGTAAGGAGACCCTCTTGGTGCACACATTAATAGTTTGGGGTGAGTCCTGAAGACCGTGGATTTGTCCCATTGTTGCCAAGCCGCCGAGACTCAAGGTGCTCCCAGATAGAGTTCAGGGTGGGAGCTGAGCCCCGGCAACCCAGCTCGTGCTTCCTGCCTGATGTTGGAGTGAGAAAGGCGTGGAGCCACGCGCGATCCACCTCCATCTGCATCTCCCTCCTGTTGCGGTGCTGGAGCCCCCATCCGCTCCTCGGCCGATCCCTGGGAGCCGCCGCGGCTCACCGCTGAGGTTCCCTGCAGCTCTCTGCCGGTAGCTGCTCACCCAGCTGAGAGGCAGGGGGCCACCATCTCGAGGCAGGCGCAGAGCCGGGCATGGTGCGCTGTGTACTTGTTGCATTGATTCTCTCTAGGCGCTGATTAGGAAGGTTGCCACAGGGTGGGGACTCTGCCCCAGTGGCCGTCGCAACCTCTCATTCTCACACTGGGTTGGACAACTGCTACCGACCACCATTGCCTCCTTTCCTGGCTGCGCCCTCCTCTCTCCAGCCCTGGACCAGCTCTCGGAACTCCGCTCTCCTCTGGCCGAGTTGGGAGGCTTCCGTGAGCATGGGCCTCCGAAGCTGAAGCTGCGAATGCCAGAACGAGGGTGCGGGCCATGGGTGTGCTTGGAGCGGTGACTTCCTCCTTCTCCTCTCCCTCCAACTGCGCCATAGCGTATCTCCAATCCTTTCCTCCAGCAGAGGTTTTGCTTAGTCTTTCCGAGGGCTTCAGTTCCCATTTCAGATCCTTCCTGAGTTCAGGATACCCACCTCTTTCCCTTCTGTCCTTTGTCTGAGTGGCATTCCTCCGGAAGGTTCTCTCTGTTGCCTACCCGGTCGCCATCTTGAAGTTCTCTCGTAAAATTTATTTAGTTATTTGTTACTTTCTAATGAATTGACCATTACATTTCTAAAGTTCTGAAATGGCCAAC
>PVLD010023696.1:0-26917 GCA_004027595.1 Dinomys branickii | reverse complement strand
CCTTGCTGTGGGTGTTTTTTAGGATTAGAAACTGGGCTGTTTTCCTCATCAGAGGAGCTCAGGTCCTCACTGTCTCAGCAGATGGCTACTGTTCTCTTCTGGGGAGTTTGGGTCTTTGCCTTGAGTGTCACTTCCTGGCTCCAGTGCAGATCTCTCAGCCTTCTGTAATGATCCTACACCTCGCAGATGCAAACTTTCTAGTTTCTGCCACTGGTCTTTGCACCTTCCTTGAGCAGATCCCTGATACAGACTTGCCTAGGACATTGCCATGGGCTTTAGGCCTTCCACGGGACTCATGTGGGACATTGCCATGTGATTCCTGCCCTTGGCTGGCTGAATTCTTCAGGTCTCTGGCATGGACAAATCTCCTACACTCCTCTGTGTTTGACTTTTTGGGAGAATATTATAAAACAATTCTATAAATTGTGTCCTGTATTAAGTCTATTCCCTTGCATACCCTCACTATAATTGTAGGGTTTACAAAAAAGAATATTTACAGAGATACAGATGGATATTACATGAGAATAAAAGGGTCAATTTCCCCGAAAATCATAATCATCCTAAACATTTAGGTACCTACCACCAAACTTTAAAACTCATAAATGAAAAATTGATAGAATTCAAGGAGAAACAGACAAATCCACAATTATAATCTAAGTTATAATTCTTCTCTAAGTTATTGATAAAGTAAGGATGAAAATAAGGATGCACAGGACCTAATAATTCCATCAGTGACTCTAACCTACTTGACTTTTACAGAAAAAGCCACACAAGAGCAGCAGAATGCATGATCTCTTCAAGTACATAGATAATAATCAAAAAGATAGGCCACATTCTGGTCCTTAGAACAAAACTTACAAAAACCTAAATTATACAAAAATTGAAAGTATACAAGTCTTGTTTACTGAGCAAAAAGAATTGGATCTGAATATCAGTAATATTTAGAATGGTTACAGGAGTAATTAAGCAAAATGCTGCCCCTGCCAATTGCTGGTGGAGGTGTGGGACAACATAGATGACAGGATAGAGAAATGCTAGATGCACTCTGGAGAAAAATTTGACATATCTTATGAAGTTAACTATAAATTTACCATATGAGTCATAAAATTCCTTCCTGAGTGATAAAGAGAAAGAAAAATACAAAAGGATATGCATAAGTACACAAAAAACCTGTGCAAGAATGCATAGAGTAGTTTTATTATATGTTCCAAAAGAGAGGAAAACATCTGAATTCCATCAGTTGCTGACTGGATTTTTAAAAATATGACACATATATGGATATGATACATCCATATAATGAAATACTACTTAGTGTTAAAAAGGAATAAAAGACCCATAGTGCTGACGGAGAGCATATAGACCCATCACCCTCACATCCAGACTATTTTCTTAACAGGAAAGAATCCACAGACATAACTCAATGAAAATGCATAGAATGATTTTCAAATGTAGAAAACAAGCAGCAAAGAATTTTGTGACTTGAGAAACTGAATAAAACTTAGTTCCCTCGGTTTCCTTGCAGCCTTCCATATATCTTAGAAAGGGTACTGCTGAAATGTTCATTGTGGAACTACTAACAGGGGTGGCAAAAATTATCTCCAATTCAGTCCCTTTTGCTCTAACCAAAAGAACCAAAAAGGGAGGGCCCCACACAACAGAAAACATGTTGCTGATGTCCATCGCTTCTCCTACCACAAACCAATTGAAAAGCAATTCACCCCCCGACACACACACACACAAACAGGTAGGTTCTGTGTGGCCAAGCAGAAGAAATGGATCTTATGCTTACCCTTTGTCCTCAGAATGAGATGCTCTTATTCTGCTGTTTCACTAATGTCACCCAAACTCATGGAGTGCTGACGTTGGATTTCCTTGACAGAGTTAACTGCTGTTACAGTTCCCTGGACTGAATCATATAGGCAAGGATGAATGGTGACTGATCTTCCATGATTGACTTGACAGAAGCAGGTGGTGACCAATTTCCTTGACAAGGAGAATTGTCAGTAGTGTTTAAAGGCAAGTACAGCTTCTAAACCCATATGACAGCAAGGGAAGTAAACTGGGGCAGAAATATTCACCAGTGTTCTTCACCCTTACCTATTGCTGTCAGTAGAGCCTAGCAGAGAGCTGAGCTTCTACTCCCACTGCACATCAATGAGATATAATATGACAGTCCAATCAAGGCTAGTTAGCGTTTCACTTTATACCCCTCATATGTTAGTAGGAGCTGAACGGCCGTGCCCACCAGGTATAAATGAGGCAAAATGAGGCAGAATAAGGATATAGAGCTAGTTCGTACTCTGTGTTCTGCTTTCCTCCCTTTTGATGTCAGCTGGTCTCAGGCAGAGGTTCAGACTTACCAAGCAAAAACAAAGTGTTGTTGTTGTTCTTCATGGGGATAGCAGGACCCAGTGGGGAACTACAATCTTACTTGGAAGCAAGATGGTGGTATAAATTCATGCCTCATTTTTGCTACAAAATTTTCAGGAAGGCTGAGTGAAGAGCTAAGTCTTCATCCCACTTATTTGCAATAAAAATCACTCTAATTTCATCTGAATGGTATTATTAAGACCTGTTCAATGTCCAGTAACTGAACATACACAAAATCAACAGATGCTAACTTATAATGGATGGTAGATTACTGTTAGCCGACAAGACTTTTAAATTAGGCACAGGAAAATACCTCAACAGGAAATTAGTAATTTCCTTTAAAATTATTTCAACAATATAAAGGACATAAAAATGAAAATATAGAGCTGAAAACAAGATGAAATTTTAAAAATCCTGCTGAGTGGGATTAAACATGTCAAGGGGAAAATCACTGAACTTGAGGACATATTGATAGGTTTTGCCCAACTAGAGCAGAAAAAAACACTCTAAAAGATGAAAACTAGGCAACCTTTAAGACAATAATAAAAGGGCTGACTTTCATATTATCAGTATTTCAGAAAGAGATTAGAAACAAGGTGAGATGGAAAAGAAGCATTTAAAGAATATGCAGTTTTCTCAAATGTGCGGAAAAGGAGAATCTACAGATTCAGGAGCCTAGGAAAGGTCTAAATGAGATACACTCCCAGGAAAGTATGTATATATATATATATATATATATATGTGTGTGTGTGTGTGTGTGTGTGTGTGTGTGTGTGTTAGTACTATGGAGCTGAACTGCCATGCGCAGCAGGTATAAGTGTACAGACAAAAAATCTTGAGGTATTTTGCCACATATAATTCCAGGAACATGTACAAAGCAGAGGAAATTAATAGAGTTATTAAGTTCAGAGAGTGACTCTTCTGCTCAAGTACAGCTTGGGGCCACAGTCTGGGTGAGGGGAGATTGCGAGACTGCTTATCGTTACATCAGCTTGAACTGATTGTCCAGGAATTCTTCTATCATCAACTATGATGCCTATCCTCTTCTTGACTGATCAAGAAATAGAGAAGTCAGATATTGTTGATATGCTGCTGAATACAGAGAAAAATTACATTATGGTTGTAGAATTTCCTCTACTTCTGAAATTCTGTAAGGCTGAAACTGTGACCAAGATTCTCAAAGGTTCATTGTTACCCACCTACAACAACTAAGGCTAATCATACTGTTAAAACTCATGTTATATGATATACTACAAAGTTTGGACTGTATTGCAGAATGCTGTAGAATGTGTATGACAGAAAAAATTAAGAGTAAAGTTATTTAGCAGAAGAAACATTATACAGTGTTTGATGGAGGCGATTTTATGTAATATATAATGTTTTGGAGATTCTAATACCTATGCAATGTTTCACTGAATATATTATAGGACCAAAGATGGGGACACAGTAATCAAATGTGGAAATATCAAATCCTCTGTCATAAAGCATATCAGAGGCTTTACAGGTGAAGTAAAATGTGTACATATCATTCTCTAATGGAATACCCTCTATGACAATGACATAGGTCCCAGATCAAGAGTTGTGGACATAGGGGATGCACTGAGGACCTATGCTTATTTCGTGAGAAGTAAAAGCCAAAGGGATTGAAATGAAAGGAAGAAAATGTTATCTGAGAAAACTAACCCTCTGATTCTCTGTTGATAACAATATTAAGAGCATCATTAAGCCACAGAAAACGCATCAAGATAGGGTAGACAAAATTGTTAGTTATAAGTGAAAAAAGAAGAACATAGAAAGATTACTGTAAGATGTCCTAGAAATTTAGATGATAAATTTTCTCCAAAAAGAAAGGCCCTCAGACCCTAGTAAGGAAAATTGTAGCTTAAACAAGAAAGAATTAATTTTCCAAGAATTCCAAGACGTTGTTTCCTTTTCCAAAAGGATTAAGAGAAGGAAGAAAGAAAAAATGTAAAATGAAGATATATTTATGTACACTTGGAAACATGTGATTTTGTTCAGATTTATTAGAACTTTATTCTGCAAATATGAAAAATTCTTGGGGGAGTGGAGAGAGGGAGGGAGGGGAGGAAAGAGAATGGTGTGGAGATATGAATAGCTTCTTAAATCTCTTAAAATAGAAGAGAATATAAATGGGAAATTAGCACATAAAAAGGTATTCAGTGAGATCAAGCATCAGGAAAATGCAAATGAAAACATCAATGAGATATCTTTACACATGTACTAGAATGACTTACACGAACAAATAAATATAAAAAAGTGTTAATATCACATTCTGGTGAAAATGAAGAGACATTATAGCACTTGTATTTTGCTAGTGGAAATGTAAAATGTTACTGTCAACTAAATAGGTCTATGACACCTTTTTACAAAAGTAAACATAGCACTACTGTAAGACCTAGGCATTGCATTTTGGGACATTTAGATTAAAGAAATGAAACTTTACATTCTCAGAAAAACCTTTAAAGAAATGCCATATCATCTGAAATTAGAAAGTGCCCACATATCTGTGGCAGTTAAGTGTCAATTTGACTAGATTAATTAATACTTAGGAAACTGGTAAAACATTACTTCTGTGTGTGTCAAATGAGGATCTTTCTATGGTAGCTTCTTATGTGAGCCAGCCCATTGAAGACCTGACATCAAAGTAGTTGAGCACCACTCTATAAGTTGGTGCACTGAATAGAATTAAAAGGAGATAAACAGATCTCACCTTTCTCCTGGAGCTGCAATATGTTTCTCGTTCTGGCTTGACATCAAAGATCTACGATTTCTGACTTTAGGACTTGAAGCCTTTCATCAGCCATTGCCAGGCTTCTTAGGTCTTCAGCTTCAGGCTGAGAAATACATCATTGAGATCTCTGGTTCTAAGGCTATTGGATTAGGCTTTCAGATGTGACCTGAACAATGCTAACAGCAGGATCCCCAGTTTGCAGACACATTCTTGCAAAATATCTCAACCTCTACATTTCTCTCTCTCTCTCTCTCTCCTCCTCCTCCTCCTCGTCCGTTCCCTCTTCATCTTTCCATTTCTACCTGTATATCAAATATCTACCTACCTAATGTATTTCTATCCTACTCATACTGCTTTTCTAAAGAATGCTAATACAGTTTCCAATAATAAATGTATGATTAAATGAACTATGGTATGGTCATACCATAGAATATTTCTGAGAGAGGAACTCAGTGCCTGACCCATCTCTCCTGCACACCGGGAAGGGCAGCTGTAGTGGTAAGGCCCTGGGGCTTGGCAGCCAGTTTGGCTGGAGGAACTCAGGGCCTAACCTATCCCCCCTGCACCTTGGGAAGGGCAGCCAATGCAGAAAGTGCCTGTGGGCCTGAATTTGCCTGGGCCAGAGAAATGCAGTGATGGACCTGTCTTCCCTATACTGCCTGAAGGGCAGCCTGTATAGTAAGCACCTGGGGCTTGGCAACCAGTTTGGCCAGAGGAACCTGAGGCCTAAGCCATCCCCCTGCACTGTGGGAAGGGCAGCCAGCATTGGAAGCACCTGGGGCCTGGCAACCAGGGCCAGAGGAACGCAGTGCCTGACTCATCTCCTCTGCACCTTGGAAAGGGCAGCCAATGCAGAAAGTGCCTAGGAGCCTGAATCTGGCTGGGCCAGAGGAATGCAGTTCTCAACTCATCTCCGCTGTACCCCCAAAAGGACAGCCTGCACAGGAAGCCTCTGGGGCTTGGCAATCAGTTGGGCCAGAAGAACGTGGGGCCTAACCCATCCCCCTACACTGCTGGAAGGGCAGGCAGCACAGGAAGCATCTGAGACTTAGGAACCAGAACGAGCAGAGGAACACAAGGCCTGACCCATCCCCCTACATCACAGGAAGGGCAGGCAGTACCTGCTCCACTAGAGGAACCCAGAACAAGTCCAGAGGATACCAATGTAGAAGAAATCAAAAGTCACGCACCTGAAATTTCTGAAATGATAGCAACTGAAGTAAAAAAAAACAACTCCAGGAAGCTGTAGAGGAAATCAAATCAGAAATAATTTCTCAGGTAAAAAACAGAAATGACAACCATAATGAAAGAATTGCTTGGCATATCTAAAGAAGACAGAGATAAAAAACAGAGAAGCATAGAAGAATGATGGAAACCTTGAATGAACAATATAGGAAATAATCTGAATGCAGGAAATAGATTCAAATAGATACCCAGGAAATTAAAAATTCCATTGAAAGCTGGCAACGCCACTTGAATGAAATTGAAGATAGACTGTCAAACCTTGAAGACATCATTGCACCTAGCGACCATGAAAGGAAAGAGCTCTTAAAAATAACAAGAACCAGAAAATCACAATTCAACAGCTGCAAGATGATACAAAGAAGAATATAAGGGACTGATCGGTGTGCAAGAGTCAAGACAAAAAGAATGATACTCATAGTGAGAGAGAGAAGGAAAAGTCAGAACAAGAGATGTAACCTCCAAAAATACACCCCCACTGACCTACCTCTTCCACTGAGTTAATCCATGGGTGAGTATTAGCGCCTCCATGATCAAAATCACATTCGCAAATCTCCACCTGTAGATACAGGAGACTTTTTGTGAACATTTCAGGTATAAGTCATAATGGATACAATGTTTATCAGTGATCATTTGGGGATGGCAGAGTGTGTGGAAGAAGCTTAAGAAAGGAATACAAAAGAATACCAAAAGCTATTAGAATTATAGGTAATGTTCTTATTTTAATTGTGATGTTTTCACAGGTGTGTATATCAGTATGTCAAATCCCATTAAATTGTATAAATATTAGCTTAAATGCAATTTATTATGTATCCATTATATCTGAATAAAGATGTCTAAAATAGAAAGAAATTATATCAGATGATAAGACCTAAATTAAGAAGAAAAGCATGCGTCCTACCATTGTATAATTAATGTATTAAGTACAAGGTGGGTATTTTCTAGTGCCCTCTCCTCAATACAACATGCAATAGTTAGGAAAACTATAATGCATAAATTCTTTTTGTTGAGCACTAAGTGTGTGTGTGTGTGTGTGTGTGTGTGTGTGTGTCTGTGTGATCGCAGTAAAGTACAACTGAATTTTTCAAAAACCAAAATGTGTGCAAAAAGCACAACTTGAACAAATATTAAATCATTCAACTGTTTTAACATTTACTTTTCTTAAATTCTTCTGGGGTTTTAGAAGAAACACTGAACATTCAAATAAGAATAAAATTGAACTTTAAAAAGATAGTTCACCTTCAACAAAGTATATTTATTTAAAGCAAGTAAAAATTTGAATTTTTCAAATATTTATTCCTTACCATTTTGAAATTTGTTTCAAAAATAAGCTATCGCATAAAATGAAAACACATAAGAAATGAAAATAATTTATTGCATTTAAAAACATTACTGAACTGTCATTGTTTATTTAAAATTCTCCTTTAAAATATTAGAATATAGTGTCACATAGGGCCATGGGATTGTGGCCCGAAGCACACTGCGGGCAATACTAGATCCTTAGAAAGGAAGCACAGTAACTTGAGTTAGAAGGTATTATACAATGCAGCTGTTGTAAAGAGCAATCCTGAACCCTTCTTACTTCCTCTCCTGTTCAATATTGTCTCTCTCTAACATATATTCCCAGTTCTAGTGCTACCACCCATATTATGATGCAGTGAGAGGGCCCTTACTAGAGGCCAGTCAGGTGAAACTGCCCAATCTCAGACTTTCAGCCTTAAAAACTATGAGTTTCATAAATCTCTTTTGGTTATGAAGTACCCACCCCATGTATTTTACTATAGCTACACAAAAGGACTATGGAAAAACTTTGGAGAGTTAAATATATTCACTCTTATAATTGTGGTGATGGTTTAACAAGGCTACACGGTACAAAATGCACCAAACTATACACTTTCTAAGCATGTATATTTCATTGTATTTGGTTGATAGCAAAGAGAAGCTATTTGAACATGATATTCTTTTCACAAATTGTCTTAGTTACTTTTTTGTTGCTGAGACAAGCTACCTGATATTTACAACTTAAAGGAGTAAAGGTTTCTTTTGCTTCACAGTTTGTTGAGGTTTCAGTGCATAGTTAGTTGATTCCAAGGTAGATTGCCATGGCTGAGGGGCATTGAAGAAGAGAAACAGCTCTTGGTATGGCAGGCAGGAAGCAGAGAAAGATCAAGGGAGGAGAAAGGGAAATAGGCCCTTCACAACCACACCCTCGATGACCCACATCCTCCAACCAGGCTTCACCTCCCAAAACATATTTAACTATAAAATCATCAGTGGACTGATCCATTGATAAGTATCATGCCTACATGGTCTACTCACATTCCAAAAGCCTCACCTATGAGTGCATGAGGCCTTACGGGGACATATAGATATAAGTCACAGCAGGGATGAAATAAACTGGAAAAATAAAGACTAACAATAATTAAAAGAAAAGCTATATTGTCCTAAAATTCTCTGTAGACAATTATTTCTTTTATTGTCTAGAGACACAAATCCCACTGCCCTGCTTCACCCTAAAATTCCTAACAGAATGGCCTATTTAGTGTTGCATTTATAGCTTCCACTCAGCACTATTTTTCTTGGGATGCTACTGGTAATTTAATGTGAGTTTTTGACCCTTTGGGGAGTTTTAGTTGCTTACATCATAGAGTGGGGTATAACAATCACAGGTGGCTCACTGTCTTATCTGGGGGGACTGTACTGCTACAGTTTGCCTGTCCTTCAGTCTTCTAGTACCCCTACACATCCGTCCTTCCTCACACCCCTGCCTCTTTACTTCCTCCCTTTCCTCTCTGCCATCAAAAACCCACAAGGACTCGTATTTTTCCCATCAAAGTGATTTTATTTTTGCTACCATCAGTGTACAGGATGGGCTGTTTCTCAGCCAGACCTCTCAACCCTTTGCAGATGGAGGTCTCTGCTCTTCCTCCAGTTACAGACTTTCCAGATCATCACTTGAAATACTGGACTTGTCCATGGTGGTGTCTTCGTCTTCGTCTTCGTCTTCATCTTCGTCTTTGTCTTCGTCTTCCTCTGGCTCATCCTTTTTCATTTCTTCATTTATCCGGTGGTAATGACCAAAGAGAGTTACTCCTTTGGTTTTCTTGGTCTTTTTTGGAAGCTTCTTGATGTTTTCAGTGGTCTTTCCTGAGTTCTTTTTAAGGGGTGCTTTTCCCTTCGTGCTGACCTTCATTATCTAGAAAGGGAACAGATTGAAGCCATAAGAGCATTGATTCAGGAAAAGCAAATGGGACAGAAATGTGAAGGGTCTTTACAAGACAGGGTGTGGGTTCAGGAAGGGGCTTATCCTTGACAAGAGTTGCATTCTCGGGGAGGGAGAATCAATGTACAAGGAAGAGGAGTTTGGGATGGATAATCTCACCTTGCCACCACCTTTGCAACTGACTTGATAAACAGTCTGTCTTCTTTTCTGTGTTACTGCAGGTCGGTTGTTCATCATCCACCTCAGTCTAGGAGAAGGAAACAGGATATGCATGTGAAGGCTCTATAAGAAGGGGTTTGGGTTCACTGAGGGGAGGGTAGGCTAGGCAAGGAAAGAATGGGAGTCTTGGAGGAGGGAGAACACATGAAAAAAGAAAAGGAGCTTGGGTCATCTCACCTTGTGATCGCCTGTCAGACTAGCTTGATGGTGAGTGTCCATCTTCCTTTAGTAGTTGAGGTTGGCTTGTTCACATCATTGTTAGTCCCCTGAGTTTTCTTCTTTGCCTTAGCCATATTGAAGTCTCTTGGTCATTTACCCTAGAGCTCTTGTTGAGCCTGTATTGAAGCCTCCCTGTGGTCTACTCTGTGGTTCTGGTGCGCCTATATATACCCCCCCCAAGATGATGAGAAGCCACACCCTTCAGTTCTGATTGGTCAGCAGGATGCTATCCAGCCAATCATGGCTAAGTAGGTGCTTTGACATCGCAAAGCACTACTTCTGACACCTCTGTGTTTGAAGCGGGGTGGGGAAGTTTTGGGGTAAACCAAAATGGCTGAGACATCCGGAAGTACCATATTTATTTGGAGAAAAGAGGATTATTTTTATGTTCTATAGTGACTTCCCGTCTCACTCTTATTTATGTACCCATGTTCAACTGTGGTGGCATATGTGCCGGAGAGTTCCCTGCTTCTTAATATTCCCTATGGCTACTTCTACTCCACTTAATTGGTCCTTTGTGTTATCTCTTCCCTCAGGCAGTAGCCATGGTTTTGTATCTATTACCTAAAATCTGTTCAAAAAGAATACATTTATATTTAAATAGTAGTGGATATGTTAGTAATCCTACAAACAAAAAAGACAGCTCCCAGGAATAAACATCTCCCTATCTATTGCATAGAACTCTTTCTTGCAGGCAATCTCTTATGTCCACTTCCTTTTTTATTCTGAGGAAAGCCTATTTTGAGATGGTCAAGCAAGAGGTCCACATCTCATGGAACAGCTCACAAGGAACTGAGGGTTCAATGCAACAAACTACAAGAAACTAAATCTCACAAACAGTCACTTTAGTTAATCAGGATATATACCTCTTCCAGTTGACAACTGAGGTAATGTAGCCTTGTAAGAGACCCAAATCTTTTTTTTTTTTTTTTTTTTTTTTTGCGGTACTGGGGATCGAACTCAAGACCCTGCGCTTGCTAGGCAAGTGCTTATTCCACTGAGCTATATCCCCAGCCCCAAGAGACCCAAATCTAGAGAACCAGCCAAGGTGAACTCAGACTCTCAGTCTGTAAAATCTGTGAAATAATTTGTTTCATGCCACTAAATTTTGGTGTACTTTGTTACTCAGAACTTAGCATTATTGATGTTTTCAGTTTTAAAAATTTTGGTGAAAGTTAGGTTTCATTCCTATTGGTTTATAATGCAAATAAGCAGATATTCTATTTTATAATTAGGTTTTGGTTATTAATGTTTGTCAGTAACACTAGTACCTCATGTTCTCATGTGTGCACATTTTTTTTAAAAAACTTAACCTGAATGTAAGATAATGATTGCTAAAGGTTGGGAAGATGGGAGAAGGTACATTAAGGAAGGCTGAATTTGATCAGTGTCTGCTGTATGCATGTTGAAATCTCACACTGAACCCTATTCATATGTAAAATTTATACACGCTAGTTAATAATTTACAATTGGCAATATTTTCATTATTTTACTAGATTTCTTGTCCTTTTAATGTTAAACATTCCCTTGTATTTTATGGTTATTATTTCTTTGTTGTTAATTTTGATGTATGTTTTGCATAGAAATCCTTGGTGTTGATGTGATTTTCTTATTGCCCATATAGTTAGCTTTCTTTAACTGTAAGATATGTAGTGTTATCTTTTTTTGACAAGTATTATTTCATTGGTTAAAGCCTCTGATACTAGTTTGAATATAAGACAATATCAGACTTACATTTGGAAGGTCATGTACCTAAAATATTCAAGAGATTATGAAGTTTTTTTATATGGAGCCTTTATAATATTAAAGTTTCCTATTATTTTCAGTGTCTGGAAAGTGCTTTTAAATCATATATCTTTATCAAATGCTTTTTCTGTATCTATTGATATGATTATTAAATAAAATATTTTCAATCTTTAAAAAGTATTTTTATTAGTGCATGTTTACTGTACATAATGATCACATTCATCATGGAGGATTTGTACATGCAGTTAACATATTTTAATTCTTTTTCTTCCTTCCCTCCCTTCTCTACAACCCTTTTTCCCCTCCCCATTTACAAAAGCTCCATTTATATTTCTTCATTTAACTCTTTTTTCCTTGCAATCCCTTTCCTTTCATTCCCTTCCCCTCTCCCTTTCCTTGTTCCCCTTTCCATTTGAAAAGTTCTTCCTACTTCCTAATATCCCTATTCTCCATTTTGCTCCTTATGTAAACTTTGGATTTCTCACATAAGAGAAACAGCACACTATTTAAACTTGTGTCTGACTGAGTTTACTTCAGATTATGGTGTTGAAGTGCATCTAAAAAGTGTCTCAAGTTTATCCTTCTTTATAGCAGAGTACTAGTCCATTGTATGTAAATATACTTTCTCATATGGGCTGTTTCTAAGATTTAGGTATTATAAATTGTGCTGCTATTCCATCTTACCCCAAAAAGAATGGCTATCATCAAGAAATCAACCAAAAACAAATGCTAGCAGGGCTGTGGAGGAAAAAGAAACCCTTCTTCATTGTCGACTGGAGTTTTAATTGGTACAACCACTATGCAAAGCAGTATGGAAATTCCTTAAAAACTAACATTAGAGGTTCAATTTGATCAAACTTGTCCCTTTGTAGGTATTTTTCTGAAAGAGGTAAATCACTTCACTTGTTTTTTAAGGATAAGAACTTACAGAGACAATTTTCCTACTTTCAATCAATATTTTTTAAGAATAATCCTGTTTGATGATAATGCTGTGCTCATTCTCTCTGTCTCTGTCTCCTTCCTTCCCTCCTTCATGTATATATGTATGTATGCATGTACATGTTCATTCATTCATGCATTCCTTCATTTTGTAGTGCTAAGAATTGAATCCAGTGTCACACACATGCTAGGCAGATGTTCTACCTCTGAGCTATATCCACAGCCCCACATTATTGTTATTCTGCCACATAACTGGTGACAGTAATACCTTATCTCATACTTTCATGTTTATGCTTATAAGGGAAATTGCTCTCTAAATTTCCTTTCATGATCTGCTCTTTCCCAATTTTGAAATCCCAGTTATACTAGCTTCATAAAATGGTTTGTAAGGTTTCTCTCTCATTTTCAATTGGATCTAACACTATTATATGTGGGGCAATAGATAGAGATGAATCTGATTACTGTTTTAATTTCTTTATAGCTATGGACATTTCGGTTAGTGTGATAACCTAATTTCATCCCTTTCAAAGTTTAGAGCTAGTTTATATACACACAAGTCAGAGAAAGGTCAGGATAAGGTGAATGCAAGTTAGGACTTTAGATCTGTAGCCAAGTGGACTTCCAAATAGTTTACCCATGAATCGGCCAACCCTTTTATTTTACGCCAGGTTATAATTCACCTTTCAGCTGGTGAGAATGGATGAGATGGAATTGCAGCACACCCTATCCCTTCTTAAAAACCTGCCAAACAAAACCCTCTCTCTTCTTAGGGAGAAATGAAGGAAGGGGCAAATACAAGGTAAATATGTTGAAAATTAGGCCAGAACAAAGAAGACTCACACAATTGCCTTTCTCAGGTTTCTTATGCAAAATTTAGCCATTTACATTGTTTACTCTAGCAATGTTTTCATTTCTTCTTAGGTTTCCTGGAACGTACTTATTACTTATATTGCATTAATTGTTGAAATTTTATACTACTTTGCTTTGTTTTCATGCATATCTTTTTGGTTTTACCTCTTGTCCTATTGATGTCTTTCCAGTACTTTTAATCTTATTAACCTTGGGGGCTGGGGGTATAGCTCAGTGGCATAAGCGCTTGCCTGGCAAGCGCAAGGTCCTGAGTTCAATCCCTGGTACCAGAAAAAAAAAAATCTTATTAACCTTTTAAAGTAATCATTTCTGGATTATATCATTTTCTTTATGATGTACTTTATTCATTTGATTTTGTCTTTGTTTCCTCCTTTCTAGTTGTTTCATATTTCTAATTTATTACTCTATGTCTCTTCCTCCCACTTACTGAACACATATATTATTTTTGACTTCTGATGAATGTATTTTAAAGCAGTACATTTCTCTCAACATTCTGCTATCACAAATCCTTATCTTGCTAATTAGGATTATGAATGTTACCATTTTAAAAATTATTTCTTCTTTAATCTAAGGATTACTTAGTAGTGTGATTTTAGTTTATATTTGGTTTTTTACCTGTTCTTTGAACTATGTATTTCTGCTTTTTGTAGTGAAAGGACATAGTCTGTGTAATACTGAATAGAGTATTTTCAGGCTATTCCTTCAGTACCTGAAAATAATGTGTATTCTTTGATTGTTAAAGATAGATTTGCTGTATAGCAATTATCAACTTATTAATTCTATCATTCAAATACTCTCTTTTTTGCTTCATGTTTTACCCTTTCTCTTTTGATTTCTAGTTGCCCAGTGTAACTGCTTCCACCTTTTGCTTTTCACCTGCATTTCCAGTGAGGTCCTTCCACGGTCAGATTCAGCCCCTCACCCACTGACTCTTCAGTGAGACAGACATCTGAGCCTCACAGCTTTGCAAGTCTCCATCTGATAGCCCTGGAAAGAAATTTCCCTCCAATGGCCCCTAACATCTGCAAGCCTGATAAAAGTGCATGAATCTCTGGACACCTAATAAAGTCAAGTAAATTGCCCATACGTTTGTAGTTTCTGGAAGGACTTAAGTAGTTGAGACTTCCCCTGGGTAGGAAATATTTAACCATAGTTCATTCACTTTTATAAGTACTAATGAGCTTTTAGTGAGCAAAAAGTACGTGACTATGCTCTCTATTTAAGCAGTGAGCCTATAATAGGAGCTGAGCAAATTCTGGGATATGTAAGTGAGTGGTTGCACATGTACATCATTATGCAAGCAGTAGCGAGACCTATTATTTTGAAGCCTTAAATATCATCTCTCAGGTAGCATTTATGATTATCTTGATGACTAAGTATTTCATTTTGTTTGAATAAATATTTACTGAATAGATAAATATATATTTATACGTATCATTTTGCCATTGTCTTTTATTTGTGCTCATTTCAACAGCACATATACTAAAATATTTTATTTATGTCCTTTTCCTTTGATGTGTTTGTCTTTTTTCTTCAGTTAATTTCTCTTTAATTATATAAAGCTCATAATATATAAAATTACCTTTTATCTCTCAATCGTATCTCTGCATAGTATATTGTAGTTTTGCCTACATCCTCATTTTTTAAAAGTATTTTCATAATATTTTGACATGTATAAATTTTTATTTTTATATCCTCATCCATATCTGCTTTTTCCTTCTTGCTTATGTTTTTCTTGGCTTTAAAAAATATTCTATTACTACCTAGGAAGAAATATTGGAGATTGGAAGTACCGAGGCAAACTATTGGTTGCTCTTTGTGAAACTTTAACAGGTACTTCATGTATTTCCCGTATGTTTAGGGTAATTTTTCCCCTGTATATCTTTTATGGCATTCTTACAAGTTTTAGTAACTAAGTGCTAGTATCTCTTTACTGTTGAAATAGTTTGAAAGATGACATTTCTACAAACATCCCCCAAAGTCTATGCAAAACCATTGCTGACTGATCATGCCATACTTCTGTCTGTAGCCTCAAAATTCTGCGCAAAGAAAGTTTAGCTCATCCTTTCAAAGTGGGTAGGCAAGACAAAGAAATGTAGCCTATATGCTGAAAAAGTTTTAGATCAGTAATCACTAAACAGATTTGTGAGACAAATTCAAGTCTGGCTGCCAGAAAAAGCAAAAACACATAGCCAACACACATTAATATATGTGTTATGTAGGGGTAATTTAATGCTACAAAGACAGAGTTGACAGGATGTGACAGAGACTACATGGTCCACAAAGCCAATATTATTTTCTGTATAACTCTTTAGACAAAAATTATTGCCCATTTTTGTGATATACTCAAACATTTTTGAGGACACTGTCCAGGTTTTATTTCTCTATATATTCCTTCATATTATAGAATGTAGCTGACTTTTATCATACTTGAAAACAATGAATCATTTGACAATAAATGACATAAGAAAATATTTTTGATAAAGGCAATACTGCTAAATACTATTAAGAAACTATGTGATGCTTTCAAACAGGATACTAATTCAAACACCTATGCCTTTCTCAGTACATCTTTCCTTCAAGAATTATTCTGATTTTCTAAAACAAAACAGCATTGCTGAAATGATGTGGAGAACCTAGGGTACAGGGTAGATTTCCTCTTCTGTCTGCAACTTTGGACCATGAAAATGGAAGTTTATTTAGAGTATCCCTGTGCTTTATTTTAGGAAGGTCGGTTGCTTTGTTCCACAAAAAGTAAAATATATTCATCTGTATTACTTCCATGTATATAATTAAAAACAGTGAAATGAATTCTAAATGAAAATTCAAAGAAAAACAAAATAAAGCATAGAAAGATTCTTGCACAAGAATTACCATTATTCTTTTCACAAATAAAATACAAATGTCTTGCTATCTTCCTGTGTGCTCTGCTTTAGAAAATACTTGCCAATGCTTCCTCATACTAACTAATATTAAATACAATGTCACCCTCGTGCCACGCTGTGTCTTGCTTTCCAGGGTTTCAATTACATGTGTCCATTTGTGGTCTGAAAACGTCACATGGAAATTTCAAGAAATAATGAATTTGTAAGTTTTAAATCACCCACTGTTCTGAGTAGTGTGATGAAATCACAGCCAGTCTCACTCTCATGTGGGACACGAGTCATCCCTTTGTACAATATATCCTTATTTTATGCACTACCTGCTTCATACAATTATATTTTCGTGATCCATTATCATTTATTACTCAAAGTAGATGAACTTTTTTCAGTAGTAACCTAATCTGGTATCAATACCTATGTCATTTATGTCACTTCATGTCATCCCATAGGCATTATGTCATCTCACAAAATCATCAGAAGGGTAAGTATAGTACAGTAGTATAATTTGTGAGAAAGGACATACTCACATAGCTATTATAATGTTTAGTTATAATTAGTCTATATATTATAATTATTGTAGTATGAATCATTGTTGTTAATCTCTTACTATGCCTAATTTTTAAATTAAACTTTTCCACAGGCGTATATGTGTAGCAAAAACCCTAGTATACATAGGGGTTGGTACTATATACAGTTTCAGGCATTAATTGGGGGTCTTGGGACATAGCCTCTAAGCATAAAGGGGCTACTATAATGGAATTGTCTTTTATAGTCATTTCAATCATCATCAAAATTAGCACATAGTCAGCATGGAATAAGTGAATACAAACAAATAACTCAAAAGAAATCCTTTGGGACATAAGCTAATTCCCAGATATTTTAAATCTAGCTTTAGAATGTGCTCTGAAAAACAATTTATAATAGTTAGTTAGGAAGAAAGAATATTTAGAAAGGTGTGACTGTGTCCAGCTCAGTGTTTATATTTAGGACTTTCTAGGATCTGAAAGAAGTTTCCAAAGCCCCGAAGAAATTTTAATACTAAACTACTAATCAGTGAAATGTACTTTGTGCATGTAATACCAAGACATAGAGTCAATATAAAATTGTGTCCATAATGGTAGGACAGAGTGATGACTATTTTTTATTATTATTAGTGAAAATCTATGCACTCTACCAGTGGTAAAACAATTTTAGGATATGGAAAATTTTTCTCATTAAATATAAACTTATAATTGACAAAATATTTTTTGGTTGGTTGATTTTTATGTGTTGGAAACATACACATTTATTTTGAAAAAAGTGTATAACAAGCTCAGAACTACTCTTTTTCTGGTTTATTTTAAAACCCTTTTTTACTTGAAAATATGTCATCACAATTTTTCATTTGAATTTAAATATGAATTTAAAATGCATAAATTCTGTAGTCTATCAGTGTCTCTTGATATTCTATTCTACTCTAATAATGTAAGACTTCTATCTTTGTATTTGCTTTTTGAAAATGCTTTATGCAAGGCATGCTGAAGAAGTGAGTTTTTGAGTCATTCTTCTTGTCAGTTACTATTTTAAAAATCTGTTGATATTATGTTTTTTAAATTGTTTTGCTGAAACGTAATAAGTTTACTTTATTATTACATGCTTTCAGTACATAATGCTCACATTCATGATGGAGAATTTGTACATAAACATAACAAATCTTAATTCTTTTTTATCCCCTTCCCTTCACTTCCCTTCCTTTCCCTTTCTTTCCTTTCCTTTCCTTTCCTTTCCTTTCCTTTCCTTTCCTTTCCTTTCCTTTCCTTTCCTTTCCTTTCCTTTCTTTCCTTTCCTCCAACCCTTCTTCCTTTCTCCATTTACAAAACTGTTTCCATTTTCCCCCTTTAATTCTTTTCTCTTTAAATTCCTTATCTTTCCTTCCCTCTCCCTCCTCCATCTCTTGTTTCCTCATCTTATTTGAAAAAGTGCTTCCAAGTCCTTAATATCCAATGCTCTATTTTGTTCATTATTTATACTTTAGATTTCTCACAAGAGAAACAATGCAATATTTAAACTTGTGTGTCTAAATTATTTCACTTAAGATTATAGTTTTGAGATACATTCATTTAACTAAAAATTCCTCAAGGTTATCCTTTTGAATGGCAGAGTATTACTTCATTGAGTATAAATGCCACATTTTCTTTACCCATCATCTGTTGATGCATATATGGGTTGTTTCCAACTTTTAGCGATTATAAATTGTGCTAATATAAACATGGGAATGCATTCGTCACTGTTGTACGTTGACTTCAACTCTTTTGGTAAGATCCCTAGAGGGGGCACAGCTGGGTCAAATGGAACCTCTAGTTTTAGTTTTCTGAGGAATCTTCATACTGATTTTCATAGTGGTTGCACTAATTTACACTCCCATCAACAGTGCAGAGGGTTCCTTTCCACCTGTAGCCTCACCAGCATTCGTTATTGGTTAATTTCTCGATGATACCCATTCTTTCTAAGTTAGGTAAACTCTTATTGTTATTTAAATTTGCGTTTCTAGAATGCTCAGCAATTGTCAGCATTTTTTCACGTGTCTATTAAGTTTCTGTTTCATCATTTGAGAAGAGTCTATTCATTTCATATGCCCACTTTTGCATTGGATCTTTAAATTTGTGACATCTGACTTTTTTTTAGTCCTTTATGTAGTCCAAATATTATTCCTCTGTCCGAAGAGTAGCTGGTAAAATTTGTTCCCGTTTTGTAGGTTGCCTCTTCACTTGCTTGGTAGATCCTTTTGCTGTACAGAAGCTCTTTAATTTGATACAGTCTCATCTATTGAGCTTTTTGTTATATTCTCTCTGCAACCATGGTTTTGCTCACAAAGATTTGCTGCTATCTACCTAGTTTATCTGTTTTAAGTGTTACATTAAGTGTTCCTGTTTTAATATTTAGATTTTTGCTGCATATCAATTTTAGGTGAGTGCAACATGAGACATATGAGTGCAGGTTCAATCATGGACTTGTGGACAGCCAAAGATGATTGTAATAAAATGTTTCTCAAAATCAGTCAAAAGCTTTTACTGTAGCATTCCTCCAAATAACGTTACACTTTTATTTTGTGCATTTTCTTTTTTGTACAAAAATTAAACATTTAGAAGAATTTATTGATGGGTCAGACTTTCAGAGCCTTGGTCATCCTTTAAATAGCCATACAATAACATTCCTTTATTTTACTTTAAGTAAGGCTAAAATGAACTTAATATTTTTCTATGTCATTGGTTTTCATTTAATTTTATTTATTGTTTTGCATACTACAATTTAGGAAAATGATTGTTTTGTATTTATGAAAAAGTGATCCATTAGGGTGCCTTTTTCAATCTTACATATCTGAAAGTAGTTAAGTGTAATCCCTTATATTGAAATATTATATATATATATATATTGGTGTGTTTTATATTCTTCCTTGAATTTCACCTCCATGATGACAATTACTTTAAATTATATATATAAATTCATATATACATACATATATGTGGGTGTGTGCCCTTTATGCAGTTTACACCCCGGAATTTTCCTATAAAATACTACAAAATTTATTATATTTAATAGTTTTATGATCACACTATAATTGGGGAGCCAGGGAACCACCATCCATGTGGGGTTAATTATGAGCTACAGCCACCTGGTTTTATAAGTAAATATTTTAGAACACAGTCACACCCATTTATATACATGTTGTGCTACATATGCTTGGCTTTGAGCTAAAATAATAGACATCTCTGTAGCATACAAAGTCTAAAATATGTACGACCTGGCATTTTTTCAGAAAATGTTTCCTAAGCCAGTATTTTACAGAACAGCACTTTGTCTCTCAGAGAAGTTCAGTAATATATACAAGTTTTTAGTGCTATGCCAGTGATAGAGGTGGGGTTAAGATGTCAGATTTGTTTTTATTTTAAAAAATAAAAGAAGGAAAAGATATTAACATACACATATACATTTACAAAGTGACACAAGAACAATACAAACAATACTGAAATTCAGACACGGTGATGGGAAATTAACAATGGTTGTTGTATTACATACTGATTTCTTCAAAGTGGTTACTCAGGAAAACAAACATAGACACATAATATTGATGAAATAATTAATCATTAACTGTTCCTTTCAATAAAGAGATAGAAGCCAGTAGTACAACTATGTTAGCTCTCCTGCATATACATAATTTCCCCTGCTTGCTTTTCTGTTTTCCCTCATCCCAGTTGTTCTTTACTTTTCAGCATTTTCCTTTCATTTTAAATGTCTATCATACTTCCTAATTTTATTCACTCTCAGGTTCTTATAGTAGTGAAACAACACGTTGTTTACACATGAAGATCTGATTTATTTCACTTATGAGTATGGTTTCCACTTGTGACCATTTACATATAAATTCCTCTAGTTTATCTTTCTTTATAGCTGAGTAATATTCCATCGTATAAAAATACCACATTTTCATCCATTCCACAGTGGATGGACATTTGGGGTACTTCCATGGTTTAGATATTACAAATTGCCCTGCTATAAACACGGGTGCACATGTATCATTGTGATATGATGTTTTCAGTTCTTCTGGGAAAATACCCAAAAGGGGAATAGCTGGGTTGAATGGGGCCTGTAGACCTAGTTTGCTGAAGAATCGCTAAACTAATTTCCACAGAGGTTTCACCCGTCTGCATTTCCACCAGCAGTGGACAAAAGTTCCTATTTCTCCACAGCCTCTCCAGCATTTATTATTGGTTGATTTCTTAATGGTAGCCATACTTCCTGGGATGAGATGAAATCTCGATGTTGTTTTAATTTGCAAAGATGTCATATTTTAGGGCTTAGCTTATATATGATATTACTTCCTTATCTGAAAGTGCAAGGCTTCCTCCCTCTAACTTCACTCATAGTCCTTACTGGTTAATGGGTCATTTTTCAAAATATTTAAGAGTTCACTTTATATTTAACTTTTATAAATTAAGAATTTAAAATTGAGAATTTATCTGTGAATACTTCTTTGAATATATCTCATAGCCTTGGTATTATCTCTATTGACATCCTTTATTTTATACAGTCCATAATTTTTCATTTAGTCTTTCTTTGACCAATTATTTGTAAGAATTTCTTCAATTTTAGTAACTAAATTTATTTCTTGACTTAAATATAACTGAAATATTAAATGGTTTGATATCTGATTTTCCAATGTAAGTATGTATATCACTTTTCATGTACAAAGGTTAGAGATTGCTATCTGTATCATACTGAGTTGGTTGTTCCTTGGTTCTTTATGCTATGTGGTTTTTAAATTAACTTCTCTATTGAAATGTTAAAAATTTAGAGAAAAATGCACGATTCCTAAGGCTCAGACCAAAATGCTACCAGAAAGTGAACGAGTGTGTATTTCCTGCACCCAAGTAAAATTTGGAAGCAACTATCTCTTTTTTTATTGATATACATTCGCAGCACATAATGGTTATATTCTTTGTTGCATGTTGGCACAAGTAGATAACACATCCTTTTTTTACTCTTCTTTCCCCCTCCCTCCATGTCTTGATCCTCTTCCCATATGAGAAAAATCTATCTTCCTAATTCCTATTATTTTTCTTGTACTTTGATTTTTTATTTGTATTTTGGGATTCTCATATAAAAGGAACCATGCTATATCTAAGCATCTGTATCTGATTCATTTTAGTATCATTATGGTCTCAAAGTGCATCCCTATTCCTATAAGTTGATCAAGTTTATCCTCCTTTAAGTTAAAGTAGTACTCCATCATTTATAAATACCACATTTTCTTTGTCCATTCATCTGTTTATGGGCTTTTGGACTGTTTCCAAGATTTAGCTATTATAAACTGTGCTGCTGTAAACATGGGTGTGCAGTGTGTCACTGTAATATGATGTCTTTAACTCTTTTGGGAAGATACTTAGTAGGGGAATAGCTAGATGAAATGCAATTCTTTTTTAAATTAATTTTATTGGTACATTTTAGGTATGTGTAATGATCGCATTCATCATATGGAATTTGTACCTCTCCATGATATATCTTGGCTCGTTTTTTCTCCTTCTCTTACCCTTTCTCCAACCCCTCTTCCCCTCCATATTAACAAAACCTTTGTTTCCATCTTATCATTCTTTTCTCATTTTTTCTTTTCTTTTCTTTTCCTTCCTTTCCCCTTCCCCTTTCCTAGTTCCCCTTCCCATTGGAACAATTTCTTCTTATTTCACAATATCTATTATACATTTTGGTCCTTATTTACTCTTTTGGTTTCTCACATCTGAGAAATAATATGACATTTAAACATCTGTGTTTGATTTATTTGACTTAAGAAAATGGTCTCAAGGTACATCCACTTGCCTAGAAATATCTCAAATTTATCCTTCTTTAAGGCTGGCTAGTACTCCACTGTACACACACACACACACACACACACACACACACACACACACACACATACCTTTTTTATTCATTCATCAGTTGATAGGTATTTGGGCTGTTTCCAAGATTTAGCTATTACAAGCTGCCAGTATAAACCTGGGTCTGCAAATACCCTTGTAGTATGATGCTTTTACTTCCTTCAGGAAGATACTAAGAAGGGGAATAACTGGGTTGAATGAAACCTCTGGTTTAAGCTTTTATGAGGAATCTCCATACTGATTTCCATAGTCATTGCACTAGTCTCCAAGCCCGCAAACAGTGGAGAAGGGTTGATTTCTTGATAATAGCCATTCTTTCTGGAGTGAAGTGGAATCTCAGTGCTATTTTAATTTGCATCTCTTGAATGACCAGTGATGTTGAACATTTTTCATGTATTTATTTACCATTTCTACTTCTTCATCTGAGAAGAGTCTATTTGATTCAGATGCTCATTTTTGGACTGGGTCTTTAAATCTGGGGAGTCTGACTTTTAAAAATTTCTTTATGTATTCTGGATATTAGTCCTTTGTCTGAGGAACAGTTGACAAAATTTTTTCCCACACTATCGATTGTCTTTTCACTGTTAGTGGTTATTTTTGCTGCATAAAAGCTTTTCAATAAGATGAGATCCCAGCTGAGATCCCAGTTGTTGATTCTTTGTGATAGTCCCTGTCAAATCAGTTTTTTTTTTAGTATTTTGATGAATCTCCATGCTGATTGCCATAGAACTTGTACTAGTTTACATTCACATCAACATTTTTCCAATTTTCATTTTGTTTTCTCTCTGTTTTAGTAAATTCACTAAAGTTTTATCAATCTTCCTTCTCCATTTCAAAGAACCAGCCCTTTCGTTCATTGACTATCTGACTGTTTTAGTCTCTATTTCGTTAATGTTCTTCGGGATCTTTATTTATTTCTTTGTACTGGCTTTGGGTTTGATCTTTTCCAGTTCTTCTATGATCTTCACATGTACAATTACATTATTTATTTGGAATCTCTCCTTTTCTGATGTAGGCATTGATAACTATAAACTTCCTGCTTAGAACTGTTCCCATCATGTCCCATAGAATCTGATACATTGTATTTTCCTTATCATTTTGATTCTAAGAAATGTTTCTAGAGTACTGGGAATTGAACACAGGGCATTTGTATATATGTCATCATAGTTCATACTCTTTATTTTGAGACTGATTCTCACTAAATTGGTAGATTGCCCAGGTTGGGCTTCAACTTACAATTCACCTGCCTCAGCCACCCACAGTATTTGGGTTACAGGTGTGCCCTTATCAACCTGACACTAAGATTTTAAAAATTTCTTTCCTTGTTTCTTCAGTGGCCCACTGATTGTTTAAAAGTGTATTATTCAATTTCTCTGTGATTGTATAATTTCTGTGGTTTCTTTTGCTATTGATTTCTAATTTTGTTACATTGTGCTCCAATAGAATGTATGACATTATTTTAATACGTCTGTATGTAAGACCTGCTGCATACCCTAAAATATGGACTATTTTTTAAAAAGTTGAATGGACTGCTGAAATGTACATGTAATCTGTTGTTTTCGAATTGTACCCTTTACATTAACTCCACCTGATAGATAGTGTAGTTTAACTGATTTTTTCCCTTAGGTTTCTTGTTTATTTTTTGTCAGTTTTATCTTTTAGTGTGAATGGAGTGTTGAAGCCACAAACTTTGATTATTTTGGGCCCTATCTGTCTTTTCTTGTCATATAGTTTTAATTTTAAATTGGGTGCACCAAAGTTTGGTGCATATATATTTTCATTTTTATCACCTCTTGTGAATTATTCCTGAAATCTTGATATGAATTGTATATCAACTTGGGGACAACTGACCTCTTTTTTATATCATCTTCCAACCCATGAATACTACATTTCTTTACACTTATTTAGAAACTTTAATTATTTTCACCAGCATTTTGTAGTTTCTCAAATAAAACCTTGTATAAGTTATGTTACATTTGTACCTGATACATTCAGTTTTGAGTAACTTTGAATTTTTAATGTTGATATTTGTATGTTCAATTACATAGGAAATCTACTTTGCATGGATACCTTGTATTCTCCTTATAACCATGATGAACTCACTCATTAGTTCTAAGAGGATTTAAAAAGATATAACCCTTAAGATTTCCTATGTAATCACTTCATCTGAAATTAGAACAGTTTTATTTCTTCTTTTTGATTTATGTGTATATTTTTTCTTTCTCTTGCCTAGTTACACTGTCAAAAACTGCAAGTACTATCTTAAATAATACAGGTGAGAGTAAAATTCCTGGGCTAGTTTTATTTATGATGCTTGAAGAAAATCATTCAGTCTTTCATCAGGAAGTATGTAGTTGTAAGATTGTTCTTTATAAAGATGGCAAAGTCACTTTTTATTCTAGTATTCTGAAATTTTCTATCATGAATAGTGAATTGCCAAAATTACATTTCTCATTGCTGAGACAAAAATACAAAAATACCCTAAGTTAAAGGAGGAAAGATTTATTTTGACTCACAGTTTATAGAGGTTTCAGTTCACATGTGGTTGGCTCTAAGCTATGTGGCCTGGGAGAGGGGCATCGCAGAAGAGAAATAGTTCATGGTGGGCAGAAGGCAGCAAAGCAGCAAAGTAGAGAGGAACCAGTAGCAGCAACAATAGCAGCCCTCTTACTGTCCTTTATATTCTATTGCAGCTACACACCCTTAAGATGAGGAGTACTCACATTCAGATTAGGCCTTCCCATTATTCATACTCAGAACTATGCCAAACCACTCTGTGGACTAATTTAGTAATCATACACCTTTAATCCCAGCATCACACACTCTAGATCCAGTCACCTCTGAAAAATCCCATATATGACTATATGAGGCTTGGGGTGGGGCATATAAACACAAAGCACAATAATGTATTTGTCAAATACATTTCTGTATCAATTAATAGGACCTTATGATTTTTCAGTTGTACCATGTTTGAAATCTACAGTGAATTAACAAGTTTCCAAGTATAAAAACAGTCTTGCATCTTTGAAATGAATCCTGTTTGGTGATAATGTTTAATTCATTTTCCATATTGCTGAGTTGTATTCTGTATTATTATTATTATTATTATTATTATTATTATCATTATGGTACCAGGAGTCAAACTCATGACCTTGTGCTTGCCAGGCAGGCACTTATGCTACTGAGCTATATCCCCAGCCCTTATTCTGTATTATTTTGTTAAAAATGTTTCTGTGATCCTGAGAAGCCTTGATCTATACTCTGAATTTTTATGTACTGAATTTATCTAGCACTGGTATAAGTATATTGGTGGTCTTACAGAAAGTATTACGAAGGATTTTTTCATCTGCATATTTTTGTGAAGGATGCTGGGCACTGTGGCACATGCCTGTAATCCCAGCTACTCGGGTAGCTGAGGCAGGGGGTCCTAAATTGAAGGTCAGGCTGAAAAATACAAGGAAACTCTGGCTCCAAAAAATTAAGAAAAGCTTAGGACACAATTCAATACTTTCTAGGTTCAATCCCCAATAATACAAACAGTACCAAAGATCAATGTTAATTCTTTTCATATACTTGCTAGCATTCACAATAAAGTTATCTGATCCTGGGATTTTCTTTCTTGGAAGATATTTGGTTGATAATTAAAACATGTACTTGTTATAAGTTTATTTGTATTTTTTCATCAGTTACTTTTGGTAGTGTGTGTTTCTATATACATTTTGTTGAGACTTAAATGGTTATATTGTTTCTCATAACTTCTATTATTTATGCATTTTAATTATCTTTCCTTCTGTCTTTCTTGACTTTTTGGACTGAACCCAGGGCATCACACCTGCTGAACTTATTAAACATATATTGTTCTGTCACTGACCTACATTGTAGCTCTTATTTTTATTTGTGATTATAGTAGTTTGAGATTCTGTTTTTCTTACTCTAGCTAAATGTTATCAAATATGTAGACTTTTTAAAAATATAGTTGTTTCAATTCCATTTTATTTTCTATTCTCTTATTTCATTTTTTCCCACTGTGATCTTATTCTTTCCT
>PVLD010023695.1:10910-27019 GCA_004027595.1 Dinomys branickii | reverse complement strand
GGGGGGTGGGGGTGTGCACATGTTTATGTGATACTGAGAGTTTCAGCAAGGGCCTTCACGTTGAGCTATATCCCCAACCCCTTTTCATTTTTTATTTTGAGACAGGGTTTCTCTAATTGCCCAGGCTGGCCTCAGATTCGTGACCCTCTGGCCTCGGCTTCCAGAGCACTCAGATTGTAAATATGCGCCATTTCTCCCAGCTGACTTGGAACTTCTTTACCCCTATGGTCCCACAATTCTGTCCTCTTGGGCCGGGCAGACCTGAGATACAGATCTCGCATTCTGGCTAGGCCCCGGCTTGTTCTATGCTACGAGGAGAACACGTTTCTTCCCTGGGATGGAGGCAGGAAACACACCTGCGTCCGAAGAATGTGCTGTAAGCTAGGCCTGGGGGAAAGGCTTAGGAAGCCTCTAACCGGGGCAAAGGGCGCCAGAGCTGCACGTCATGATAGCATTTTCTGCTTGGGCCCAGAGGTGTCTTATTTTTCGGCTTTATCAAGCTTCTTACACATTTATGTGTTTTAATCTTTTCTTCCTGTGGCTGAATTAGCAGTTTCCAAACATTTGAGGAAGCCATGCGTGAGAAGCCAAAGCCAGGCTGTGTACCCTCCAGCAGGCAGCCTGGTGCCCTGCCCAAGCTCCGTGCCTCCCCTTTGGTCCACTGGTTTGCACCTCTGAGGACCTCCCCTTCCCTCTGATCACCCCTCTCTCAGGCAGACAAACTGCCTTGCAGAGAGGGCCTTTCATTTAATGGCCTTTTAAATCACAGACCCACCATCCCTCTTCCTGTGACCAGACCCCTTCCCATGCCTCTGCCCTCAGTACCGGCCGACTACGGCTCCTTGCAAATGCTCTTACTTTTCTCTGGACCAGCCTAACGGGCACCGCCTTGACCCAGGCTCCTTAAAACGAGCACACACACAGTAGGTAAAGCCAGTGTTTCTGCAAAGAGAATTGCGGGGGCGGGGGGCCTTCTGGGGCAAGGAAAGGAAATCCAGGGTGAAGTATGAAGCTCCGTACTTCCCAGAGGGAAGCGACCTTGTAGCGTGCTCCTCCTCTGGGGTTTTCTCCACCCACCCTGTCCTGCATTGGTCCTCTCTCCTGCCCTGTCTGTCGTGCTCCCACGCCCCGCATTTCTGGAACAACACCTCGCCCCCACCCTGTGTGTCAGTGACAGCTTCCCAAAGGGCTGTGCCTCTGGGTGGTCTCTCCCAGGTCTGGAGTCAGAGCTGTGGACAGGAGGCTTTGTGACCGAGCGCCACCATAGAGGACAGCAAAAGGTGGGGGAGGCTACAGGGGCCTCTCAGTCTGCTTTGCAGTCGGTTTCATGTTCTCCTTTCAAAATCTCTCCTGAAATACAGTCACTCCACACAAGTAAGATCTGTCTCCGTCTGAAAACCTTTTGTTTACCAAAGAATTTCATATTCTCTAGGTTGATAGAACTTTGCCCCCACAGCTTTCTTTTTTTTTTTTTTTTTTTGCTAAAAGACAGTATGTCCCTTTTCTAACCCTGGGTTTCTTGACCATCTTCTCTGATTACCTTGGCCATAGAGGGGACCATACATCACCATGCCATCATCATGCTTCCCTCTCCTCATTGCTGAGTTTGTTTCCAGCAATGGGGGGGTGTGCACAGGAGGGCTGGCATGGGACTGCAGGTTCTGTGTGTCTCCACATTCCTCTTGTGTTCTTGAACAGAGGGTGGGAGCTTGAGTCGAGAAGGCCCGTGATTTGAATAGTGGTTCTGGGTGTGTCCTGTATCTGTGGGCTGTGGGAGCCCCACAGGACTGACTCAGACAGAGATAACACAGTGTGTGAGGAAGGACAGATGCCGCAGGGACAGAGTGATCAGTACATGCCAGCAGGAGCTGCAGCCCCTCGGGACCATCTGCCTCTGTCTGTGGTGCCAGCAAGCACTGGGTCTGAGCAAAGGCAGCAAGCAGCTTAACCTGGTCACGGTGTCAGGTGGAGACCTGGACAGGGACAATGGAATTGTGCAGTGATCTTGTAAATAGAAGCAGCACAGGAATTGGTGGCACAGTTCTTCATATCCTTCCCATCGTATTCTGTGTGCGTTGAGAGGGTGCACACATGGTTTCTCACTAGCCCGTTACCCAGGGACTGCCCCACTCAGCCAGCATAAACGAATGGCTGGACTGAAGAATATCTCACGAGGGCGATACAAAGAGGGACTCTCTCCGTGATTCTCTGCTGCCGCTAACCTCTTCTGGAAGCCGGTGCCACTTATTTATCATTTCAGCACATCAGATTGCAACTTTTGTGATTAAGTTGCCTCAGGGCGCAAGTACAAAAGATGAAAGTGTAGTTAAAGTGTGTAAGATGGAACAGCAGCAGCTATCAGCACATATTAAATATCTGCTGCTACATGCCTTTGAGAAAAGTATGTCGTGCATGCGTGCTGGAGTCTAGGACTGTGCTGAACGAAAAGCAAAGTTTCCATGGGACGCATCCGGTGAGGCCACACTGGGAGCAGGCAGACTGAAAAGTCATCATCTATGTGGGTGGGACAGTTTTTCTGTTGCCATAGTACTGTAGTCGCTTGCAAAAACAGCTCAAGTGCCACTTGTGACCCATCCTATTTCACAGCCTACTCTTAAGCTAGATATTGGGTATCTACCGAAGCCGCTAACCCAAGCCATCAGAGCGCATTCTTCAAGCCTACTGGGAGCCCACTTTCAGCAGCATCTCACTCTTTCACAGTATCACATGTTCAAGGCCCTAACGACGGTGAGCAGCCTCCAGCTAGGGCGAGGGGCAATGGGGTAGCTAAGGGGGGCTGAGGGGGCTGCGTGCTGGTTTCCTCCTCCAAAGACACTGGCTCTGAAAGTCAGCAGGGCAGCGTTCTCAGTCTTCCCAGCTCAGCTAATGTGTCCCCATTATAGCCAGCCCTCGGGCAAAGGGCAAGGAGCAGGTGTATGCCTTTGCATTTGAAAGAAACTCTAGTGTCCCACAGAGAGGACCAAGTTCTCTCAGGATGTTAGGCAACTGCTCTGCTACAGACCTAAAGGGAGGCTCCGTCCCTGCCTCCACCGACTCCCACCTCTCACCGCCCAGCAGCCCATTGCCAAGCCAGATGACCAGCACCACTGAGAAAAGTTGTGCGAAAAAATATCCCTATCCAGTCTCCAAACTGCAAGGCACTTCCTCAGTTAACAGATTCCGCTCAGGCTCCGCACACTCAGCTGTCAGGGTTGGCTGACAGGCCACAGGGCACCTTGATAAGATGGTCAGAGAACAACAGGAGAGCAGCTATGAACAGGGACCTGTGGCCCTGAGCACCAGCACCAGGTTCCGGCCCCGCAGGGGGCGCGGCTGCCCCGCATCTGGGGCACAGAGTTTGTCTGCAGACACCCAAGGGAAGATCTTTGGAAATTCTCAAATGTCTGAAAGTAGCAACAGGGAATTACTAGGGCAGAATTACTGCCTTGGTTGTGTGCTCCACGTAAAGAGCCATGTCATAACAAACTCTTAATCCTTCCCTGCTGGAGTGGTGCACCTTGTGTGTACTTTTCACATCACAGCTGTGTGATCCGGACCAACTCTGAAAAGAGCCAAACTCCCGTCCCTTTGAAAAATTAAGTATTGGACCAGACCCCAGACACGGGAGCTACCCTGGCATGTGGCTTCTTTGTCAGAGCCTCTTGCAGTGGAGGAGGAAATCATGGAAAGGGAGGATAGTCAGCAAAGGAAGAAGGGTGCCCGAGAAGGCTTCTCCAGTTTGGACTTGGGGAGTAAACGCTGGAGGAGACCCAGCCACTGCACAGTGCTCCCCTCTCTATGCAAATGAGGATTCTGACATCTGTCTGTGTGCGTCTGTCTGTCTATATCTACATATTTATAAAGAATTAAGGAGTAGGCGATGGTTCAGGAAAATAAAAGAGGCTGGGGAGTATAGTTAAGTGGCTACTTTAAACGTATTTTTAATCAAGTATTTGAATAATGTAATTATGGCTGATGGGGGAAGTGTAGTTGAAACATTAAGCAAAGATAGAGTAGATAAATAATGCCCTGATTGTTGTTCACCATTCAGTCTGTATGTAATTAATTTTCCTGTCATCAGGCATCTAGAATTATCTCTACACTTTGAAAGGGCTCAGGTTTGGTAGTAGGAAAAGATAATGCTAGATAAAAACAGATTGGTGAGTTGGTTCAGATGTCTACACAGCAGCAGCACCGTAATAAAAATGCCATCACCTTCGCAGCATAAGAAGATAAAATGCAATGTTCACCATGGACAAATGGTTAGTCTCGTTCTGTCCTCCAGCCGCAATCAATTGTACATCATTAACGAGACACAAAATCTTTACTAATTAGCTTTTATGATTATATTGTTATTGCGTGGAGGCTTTTAAAGCACTGGAAATCAGGGAGCCAGGGATACGCTCAAAAGGGAGCATCATGAGAAGGAGGGAAATAAAGGTCAGCAACCATGTCATCCTCAGAAATTTTCATTCTGTTACCATCTGTAATTTTAATTCAATTCACTGTTCAGATTAATATTTTTAGTAAGTGAGTGACAGCTGTTGGAGAGAAGAGGAATATTGCATGTACTTTCACACCAGGAAAACGGAAAGAGATTTAGCCATTGAAGCGATCTAAGAAGAATAATTGTTCCTTTTCTCTTTGCTTCAAATCAAAGCAATGTTTTACCCTACATGCTTTCTTATATATTGTTCTGTAAATATAAAACATACAATTTGTCCAATTTCAAAGAAGTTAGAAGTGTACTTCAAACTAGGATTTATTTTAAATACATCAAATATTTAAATGCCAAATACAAAATAAACATCAGAATAACCATTAGAGAATTTTTTTAAAAATTGGAGTACGTAATCCATGTAGAAATCATCATACTAAAACCCAAGAGCCATAAAAGAAAAATTATATAAACAATATAAGAAAAAATTTTCACATGGCAGACTAAGGTATACAGAACAAAGCTGCCAGAAATAAAGTCAAAACATTAATGACAGAAGGAAAACTTGTGCAACTCTTGCTGTAGACGAAGACCTCATATCCCAAATACAAAGAGCTGCTATATATCAAAATGGCAAAGCTCAAAACAGCAGAGAGATAAGAAAAAAATATGAATAATAATTTTTCTGGAAAAGGATGTTAAATATATTCTAAGATATATGAAAATATGCATACCACAGTCATAATAAGGAAACTGCAAATAATGCTGTATTGAGATACTGTCTTTTGATTATCAGATTAACTGAGAAAGGTCAGAGAATTTGACAGCAGACTGTGCTGATGGTGGGGTGAGAAGTAGGTTCTCATCGCTGACTGGGGTATAAGTTGGTGCAAAGCCTAGAGAGGGCAATCCAGCAGTTTCTAACAAAATGGCAAATGTGCGACCTTCTGAGCCAGCAGTTCCACTCCTATGAAGTTACTCTACAAATACCCTCGTATGAAAATAATTATTTAAAACTTATTCATCCCTGCATTGTTTGCAAAAGTAAATACTAGAAATCAGCCTAAATACCCTCTATCAGGGACCAGTTGGATTACAGAATGTCCGTTCAGTGGAAAACCATGATCCAAGACATTCATCAACTACCAATCTAGAAAAATCCCCCAGATAGGCTGTTAAGGAAAAATAAAAGTAGTATATAATAAACAGCACATAAATTTGCTCTGCCTTTTGTTTGAAAGGGAGAAAAAACATACATGTGTTTGTTGTTTTAAAGAGATGAATCATAATTCACTGTTCTTAAAAGATCAGCCTGTTTCAAAAGCTCCAAATAGCTCGGTGTTTTACCTCTTTGCATGCTCTCCCCTTCTGCTTTGGGCAATCTGTGTAATGATAAGTATACATTTTTTCTTAAGTATCACTTATTGATTGCCTGCCAGGGCTTTAAATTTGTCGTTGCCAATCTCTCTGTAAACATCACGACAGCATTGCCAGAAAGATGATATTCTTTCCATTTTACAAATGAGAAAACTAAGGTTCAGAGATGGTAGGTACCTCGCTCAAGGCCGTGTGGCTGAGAAATTGCAGAGCAAGTGTTTGCACCCAAGATAGTCTAGATCTCAAACCGCGTGCCCTGTGCTCAACCATGCTGTGCAAGTTCACCTTCCCCGCCTCTCGGATCTCGCATGAACACAGATGGGGTTTTCGCTTCTAGCTGTACGTCTGACTCCCAGATGTTGCTCCCTAGGCCCCAGCTCAGGTCTGCAGAACCTGCCTCCCTTGCAGCAGGGCTTTTAAGAGCTCCTTCCACGAACCAGATACACAGAAGCTCTAAAGCACTGCTACACAGTGACAGTAACAGTTACACGCACTACTGATAGAGCAACTCATTCAGTCACCAGACCAGTGTATGGCGGGTGCTGCCGGTGCCCGCACTGCACAGATGCAGAAGTATAGGCTTCCAGAGACAGGGTTAAGTACCTTGCCCGGGTCATACTGCCAGTAAGGGGAGCAAAGGCTGAGGTTGGAGTTACCAGGTACCTGGCTCTGGGGCTTTTAGCCACGTGCTGTGCTCCTCTATAACAATTTCAATAAGATAAACAGACATGGGGATTTGTTGTAGGGACATTTTGTGTTCATGTCATGTGAGATCAAAAGGGCCACAGGGCCCTCTTCATATTACTCACAAGGAAACCAAAGCTCGGGCCGGGAGAGGGTCTTGCTTCAGTGCCGTGCAAGTTCATGACAGTGTGAATGGTTTGCCAGGTTCCCCTGCTTCCTTCTAGGTCCATCACCGCATATCAAGTCATCATTCGGAGTTGAGCGGACCTCAGTTAGGAAAGATTACTCCTGTTAGAGAGAGATGGGAAAGAAAGGGCAACTGAGAATCCATTTGCCCTGCTTTTAAAGTTGTCTTGCGTGGATGGATCAGTTTACAAATGTTTTCATAGCGACATCCTCCTTTCTCTTTTTCTCTGTTTGATGGGAAAGCTTACTGAACGTCGATAGTGAGTTATTTTCCTTTATTACTGCCACAAAAGTGCCCTTAATAAGAACGGAAAGAAAGAAAAATGCAAGCTTTTGGTCTTCCTGCTCCATTTCTTCAACAGAACCCCATAGCCAAAGGTTTGGGGCTTTAACTTTCTTTTTAGAGCAAATACTTTCCTTTCACAAGTGGAAAATGTTCTAGGTGCTGTACTGACTTGTACATTTCTCTCCCTTACTGGCAGTTATTTTGCCTATGATGGGAACTGTCAAATGGGCGCGATCTTGGGGCAGCTCAGACTTGGATATAGTAAACCTATTGGTGCTGCACAGCAGTCATGTGCCCTGGAGCACATTTTTTAATCTTGCTGAATCTCACCATTAACCCTACTATGGTGGTTACATAATATCTAGTAGACAGGACTTTGAGATGGCGTAGTGACTTGCTGCGTGTAAAAGTGTCCACATGAGTGCTTTACACATAGTAGGCTCCTCTTAAATCTTACCTCCTCTTTTAATGAGCAGAACTCTGCCTCCCTATACCTCAGTGAATGGCCCCACTCCATCATCTAACCTATCAGCCTTAAGTGTAAAACCTTCCACAAGGTGGCCCCCAAAGTATTCAGAGGCGCTTCCGCTCCAAACTGCCTTCACCACAGTGCTCTGGTGTAAGAACTCCACCCAGATGTGATCGTTCTTAGCCTCTTCACCACTGAACCAGTCTGCACCAATTCACCCAGACTGGTTTATGTATTTGAATATGACCTAAGGTACTAGTTAATTTATTGGAAGAAGTATATTATAGGTAATGGTACATTAGTCTGTGACAGAATTATCATCTTGAGCACGTGTCCTCGAGGATTGATTCACTCTCTGAAGGATGATTTTTGGATGCCTTTTACTTGAATATAAGACAATGAACTGATTCACTGTGAGTTAAGGCCATAAGAAACCCGAGTGGAATTATGCATTCATCTAGCATTTGCCCAATGGATTCTCTCCCTCTTTCTCTCCCACTTCCTCTCCCTCTCCCCTCCCTGTACCCTGACCACCTACCCAGAAAGGGCCAGGGGGAGTTAAGTCAAAGTCAGTGACTGACCTCAAACCTGGAGAATGGTTTGGTGATGACTTCTGCTCTCCAAGTCTTATAGCAAAATGCCTAACTGGTGAAATTCCCAGCTTCATGCTGTCCATGACTTCCCAAGCACTGGTGCCTGGTGCATAGAAACTTATTTGGGGAGGTCAGAACAGGCACAAGGCCTTTATACAAACTGAGTTTTTCTGTGTTTTGCCCATTCATCCTAATTGGGGTCATATTCTCTGCTACGTCTTCTTGCCACCCCGTGGAAAGATTAATCCAAAGATTAAAATTAACCTTAATTTTGTGAGGTCTTGTTAGTTAGTGTCACTGCTTTTGTTATCTGTCTCAGAGGCTTGCTGGGACTTAAGGAATAGTCTCAAAGTGTTCAGCAGGCTGGGATGAAGCAAACAGATTAAATGCAAGAGATCTGTAGAAGTCAGTCACGAGCGTAATTGACAGCTGTACTTCATCAGAGAAATGTTCACACTAAAATAAGCATGCATCTGTCTCTTTGCTTCTCTGTCCGTCCGTCCGTCCGTCTGAAAGGAAGAGTGTATAGCGGGAGTTCGACAAGTTGCAACAGGAAAGGAAAAATTGTTCAAGCATGATGGAGATGTTTCCCTGAAATCTGTGCTTGGCTTCTTCCCAGATATCTGGCTTCTCATGGGCTTTGCAGCTGAATTCTCAGGGCTCTATCCTCAAAAGTACTATGTGTACCAATTCAGCAGGCTCTAGAATGAACCAAATTTTAAAAGGGGAAAATAGAACAAAATGTGGAGTCAGAGAGATGGAAGTGAGAAACTCAGCCATCTGCCCAGGAGATTTTGTGCCCCAGACTGGGGTTCTCCAGAGCCAGCTCATGGGATATGGAGCATCCTGGTGAGACTGTAGCAGATGGCCTCTAACTTCAAAAGCCTACTGCCCTCCATTTTGAAATAACTCCTGCTCTGCTTCTAATATCTTAGAAAATAAGGAAGGAATAAGGCTGCAGCATCACCATAATATGTACACGTGCTCTGGTCGGCACGTTACCAGATTAGGCTAGACACTGTTCCCACCGAAGAAGTCGCAGGTTTACTCTAACACCTTTGTGGCATTTCTCATTATGAACTCCTGCATATCAATTACCAAAGTAGGTATAATTTTTTATGACTTACCAATTTCCTTATGACACTTTACCTTTCATAGGCAACTGTGAGCATCTTCCATAAATACTCAGCATTATAAAATATTTTGAGTTCTGCTCCTAAGAAAACACATATTTTCCTTAAAAGAATTCTGCATGAATTTTACAAGGGAGGGTAATAAGGCTCCAAACAGATAAATTATCCAATATGGAGAACCAAGCTGGGGATACTGGAAAGTTCTTGAACTTCTAGCTTATGTCATTCACTGCTGTTCTGCTTCCTTCCTAACCCGATATCACATGTTTTCCTCCTTGGGTCTTTGTGGTCCATCAGCAGAAGTTCCCGTCATCACGTAGGTATTGCCTGGCCTTTTCAGACACAGAATGACCCCATTCTCCAGGGGACTGTACCTTAGATTGTTTTGCTTTGTGACAAAATGTTTCCCAGTCTTCTAGATGAAAGAGTATGAGGTAGCTGCAAACTGTTAGAACACGGAATTATTATTTTCCTTTTCAATTAACACCGGTTGCTGTCACCTTGTGTGATCCGAACTGAAAAAGGGCCGGTATCGACATGCGCATAAACTGTTCCAAAACTCTCCAGCCACTCTGAATGGCATCCAGCTGCCATCAAGATGTCACCACCAAATAGTCAAGCTCCCAACCGACCTCTGGCCCAGGTGATCCTCCACCTCCCAAGGAAACTGGCAGGCGAGAGCTGGCCACAGTGGAAAAGTCCTGCTAAGTTTGCTCTAGGAATAACTGTGCGGTTATTGAAGCAACCTGTGCTTCTCTTCCTTCCTGAGACCGTATCTTAGGGACAGAAAAAGTCCTCTTTATTATTCAAATCATTTGAAGACAGCACTCTTTTTTGAGGCACTGAACCAAAAGGACTGTTATCCAATGCAAAAAATCCAACTGATTGGTATTCACATTTTGTCCACTCCCCACCCAGTAGAAACAATATACTGTTAAAGCTAGTTGTCAGAACCTTCTGTCAAATGGAAACTTCTATTAATTGATATAACCATGCTTCACTGGGCATAGTAAGAACTGAGGTTCATAATGGTTACCTGGAATCAATGAAAAATTCTTTATTGTCCTGAATCATCAGAGAGAGATTAAAATGTGTTTGCTGTTGTTTTAGTGTGAAGTGTATTTTATTGTATTCCGTGCCTAGCAAATTGGTAATGCATACCTAGTATTTCTGATAATATTCTATTAAACCAAGTGTTTGATTAGATACCAGATTCCATTTCCCGGCACAACAGAGTAGTGGGATCTTGTTAGAGATGACTGGTTGCTCTGTTCTGGGCAGAGTTAGGTCACTCTTATTTTTTATAGCAAAATTAATAGGTGTGAGTTGGAATCTACATCCCTTTGCTTTGTAATTGAACATTACATTTATACATTTAGATATGGTAGGAACATTTTAGAGGAAATATTTTAAGTAGTCATGACCCTAGACAGTGCTGTTAACTTTCTCCAAATATATCATTCTCTTTGGCAAATGGGATTCAAGAGGACACAGGAATGGGATTCTTTCACTGCCTTAATATGTCTACTTATTTTTTTTTCACACTTTGAATATACTTTGAATTCTGATATGCTATTTTAATAAGAAATGTGGTTTTTTAGTTCTGATGAAGGCTAACGAGTTTATGTGGATTTGAAACCCTTCTGTACTTCTTTTCCTTTAAAAACATGTTTTTAAAAGGAGAGGTGAGCTCTTTAAGTAGGTGAGGGGATTTAGAGTAGAGAGATAATGATTTCAAGTCTTAAAGGAGACCCAAAGGAAAGCTGACCTCAATTTATTGGCAGAAGATTACACTGTGTATTTATAGTTTGTGGTACTGACTTCCTGAAGAGAAAAGCTAAAAACATATTGTGAAATGTCACCATATGAAAGGAAGAGTGTGCGGCATTACCATCAAGGTTAATTTATTTGCCGAGTGATGCTAGTGACACTGCAGATTTTGTTTTTTTAAAGAAAAGATGTTTGAAAGCTTTTCCGAATCACTTGATCTTGGCCTCTTTTGCGAAGCTTTCATTGTCATCCGGAGCCTCCTGTTTGTCTGTCCATCTCTTCTTTTTCTAATCCAAGCAGGAAAAAAGCTGGTCTAAGACTCCAAAAGCCTTTCCCTTCCCATTTCTATCACCATGGAGCCACACGGTAACAAAAACGGCTGCTGGTGCCTGTCTTGTGTCTCCCATGCTTTTCTAGAGCCCTTCAGAGTCTTGATGTTATAAACCGTGATTCTTCCAAAGGAGGCTTCTGTCAGAGAAAATGTACTGTAACAAAAAATGCATTTTTAATAACTAAGGTAAGGAATGGAAAGAAAAGGGAAAACTTCTGTAAAAGTCAGAAAAAATAATTTAACATCTTCAAGCCCCACAGAGATCAGCCAGGCCCTTGGCTAATGCTGAAGTACATGGCTGTTTGATTGCATGGCCATATGTTGCCTAGGTTCCACACTCCATGTTTTAATGGAATGTGAAATATGATTTGGTAAGTCAAACAGATTAACCTTCTCTATGAGTAAATTCTGTTTTAGTCAACACTGAAAAAAGTTTTCCTTATATTCCATGCTTAAGGCTGTCATCTTTAACCTTGTCCTCTTAATGGGGTCTTTAACATCTCACCATGGAAAGCTAGAGCTTTTCCTTGAAATTTGTCAGAAATGCATGTACAAGCAATCCATGTAGCTAAAGTCTCAAAGAACTGGAGGAGGGCACACCCTGGCTCACTTCTGCCTGAGAGTGCAAAATCTCTGTAATTTCTAGGTGTACGGACCTCTATTTAGAAGTCCATTATAGTTTTTAATGATAAATGATTGTTTGGAAAGCTTTTAGCTATGATTGAGAAATAATAAAGTAGCTCTTTAACTGGATTTAATTTTCACTTCTGAGTAAGATTCCCAAATTGAAGTTAGAGTTCAGGTTGCCACAAATAGAAATGGCTGCCTACCTAAAGGAAAGGAGGAATTTATCTTCCTTGTGTCACCATTCTGGCTGTATTGATACAAATCTGAGAGCAGCAGTGAACCCCAACCCTCCTCGTTCTAGTGGCTGCATCTACTCCCTGGAGATACCTCAGGAACGTGTTTACTGAGGTCCTGCCGTATTCACATCTATCTAAAAATATTCAGAAAAATTCTTTCCTAGACCAAAATCTAAATTCTAATACCATGTGCTTTCATTTAGCCTGAAAGCATAAATCAGAATCAAAGAAGTGTGCAAATGGACATCTTTTTATTAGCATTATCAAGCATGAGTGATAAAAAAGAAAGCAACATTCAGATAATTTTTATTTTGCAATTACTAGGCAAATTTATAATTAAAATGTTCTTTGAAACCATGGTTTTCTTTTATAAGAGAAGTTTTAAAATCTTTTTTCTCAGTCTCCCCTCCCCTCTCCCAACTATCCAGTTGAGGGTGAATTTGATAATGTCTGTAAAAGTGTTTTATGTTTATGAGAACCTAACATCAAAGAAATTGAAGCCATTTGCACTGATGTTATCAGTGGTTAAGGAGCAAACCAACCACCTTTTGAAGGTGATTTAACACTTTAAACCTCTAAGAGGTCATTTAGTGCCATGGAAAAGGTAATTTACTAAATGGTACTTTTGTAACTTAAAAAAATTAATGGCCACTGAAAGTGAACAAATTATCTGCTTTTTAGTTTTAGGGTCAGGTTTATAGAACTCTATGTGAGGCCATCCACCTTTCAAAAGGATTTGATTTTATATCATTTGAGAAACTTTTCCAAAAGTCCTATTGAGAGCTCAAGAACATTTGGGACTTTTGGTTTGTCTCGATCATTTTCAGACACATTTACAGAAGCAATAAGAAAATAGATTTATTTTAAATTTTACAGTGAATGTGACCCTTCCCTCCTCACAGTCCTCTCTTTAAGTCAATGAAATTGTAAAGTGCATGCAGAAGCGGTGCAGCACTTTTAAAAATAACAAATATAAGTTGCATGTAACATTTCAAATTTACCGAACATCTTCATGTCTCACAGTGTCAATCATGAGTTAGCTATAGGATTTTTTCTAGTCAATAGAAAGAGATTTTAGCTAAACATTAAAAAACTCTCTTCATTCTCACGATGGTGATACCTGGATGGTTTAACGAGAAAGTCTATGGAGTCGTTGTCTCTGATGATAAAACAGCCCCAAGACACAATGAAATTTACCCCTGAGCCAATTCTTGGAGTCCAGGAGAGAGGGTTTACTGTCTTCTTTCTCATTTACCAGAAAAACATGTTGTTTTTCCACCAATATTAATTATATATATGTAAAGCAAATATCAACTCACATCCAAATAGATACACTGCAATGAATCCAGTCCCCTTGCTTGAATATCCTATGGTACTGTTTGATTTTTACAAATTTAATTATTTATTGTTCTATCGGCTTTCTATTAATCCCAATTCTGTGAGTTTTGCCAACTTGATGGAAAGCTCTCAAAAGACAAGCCTGGTTTGGGGAGCTATTTTAGTACTGTACTCTCTGCAGGAACTATCACATATAGGACACCTGAAACGACTCTAATTGATCCATCCTTGCTGTAATTTCTACTTAAAGATAGTAGAATTGGTCCGAGATTTAAGCATGGGTCAGAATCCCCTGGAGAGCTTTTTTAAATACAAAGTGACAGCCCACCACCAGAATTTCAGAAGTAGCAGGTATGGCTGGGGTTGCTAATTTGCATTTCCAATGAATTCACTCATTTCTAGTGAATATTGCTACTGCTGGTCCAGAGATCATATTTTGAGAATCCTTGCATTAGACTCACTGGAAGCCTTCTCCCAATTTTCTTTCATGAGCGTTAACATCCCTATCTACTTTAAACTGGGATTTAGGAGCACAAGACATCATTCACAGAAACAAATATACTCAAGGAGCTTAATGCTAAACCCACAAGTTAAAAGACCTAAAAGAAATCAAGCTGAGCTCCAAATATATCAGGCTATGAGTGAATAACTCTAACTGATTAATGACAATAATAATAATTTTCTAAATGAGGCTATCCCACTTCATTAGCACAGTTATTACACAACTTATGAATGGATCATATTGTACATTTTATTTGGAACCTCTTGTTTAGAGCTTGAAATGTATTTGCCACAGAAGGATTGTGATAAGCAATGGTAATACATGTCTCTGTAACCCAGAATTCACTCAAAGATGGTTCTAATGGCACAATGGGTCCTCAGACTGTGTTGCTAGGAGGAAATCTTCAAGATGTACAGCTATCACCACCAACTAACATAGGGTATCCTGGGATACAAGCAGGGAAGGATGAGATTGTACATCCATATCCAGGGGATGTCGACTGCAGTATCTTGGAGATATCCCACACAGCCTCACCTCCAGTGAAATCAGCTCACAGATCCTTTTTGCTGTTCTTTTGTTAATCAGACAGTGATAGGGGAGATTCTGATGGAGTCTTTCTTCAGTGGCTGGGCCGGTGAGACGATCACTGTTTGGCTGAAGAGTTCAGGAGGTGCTCCACGTCGTGTGCCCTAAATCCCTGAGGATGTTGTGACTTTCCAGGCCTGCTGACATGTTTTAGCCACATCCCGCGCAGCTTTGCTCCAACCCTGCCTGCTTCCATAGGTTTCCCACCATCCTCCGCTCCTTGCAATTTTCTTTCATTATCCAACTTCTCAAAGGATTTCCAGCTGATCAGAACGGGTTGTGGGATACTTAATCACTTATCATTTAGGGGAAAATCCAAGCCCTGGAGCTGAGCCGGTGTCTACACTGAGAAAAAGAAGACTGCCTTGGGACAAGGAACTGAGGAAATGGACAGAAAGCAGGACCGGGAAACTAGAAATAGGACAGAGACAGCTCGAGTAGCACCTCACCCTGGCTCCCACCTCCTCGTATCGCTGCCTGACTCCCCCAGAGCACGCCTGGGGTGCAGCGACCACTGCTTCCTTCTCTGAGGGTAAAGAAAAGCATAATTATTACTGGCCAATTGGAGAGAAGAGTAATTCCTGTAGCCACCCCCTGGTATTATCTGGGGTGAAAAGAAGAGGTATTCCAAGTTGGCTATTTTGTCAAGAAAGGAAATCCTTAGTACATAAACACAAACACACACACACACACACACACACACACACACACACAGTGAAATGTCTAAATGGATTTCACTGATTCCTAACTCATGTTTTGCTACACCTGGTTTTCACATGGAATTACAGACCATAGCAGTCCTGATACTTGGAGAAGTCAGCACCAAGAAGAAAATGGGAGGGGGCCCAAAAATCCCAAGGAGAGTGGTCAGGCTGCCTTGCATGCCTGACCTTGAGGGAAAGAGGTCACGTGGGGGCCTCTCGGCTGGTTTGCACTCTCAGGAAAACCGGGTCAGGTCACTGGGCAGTCCTTGAGCCCAACATGACCACGGGTCACCCTGTGTCTCTCAGGAAAGAGCCTGCCGCAGGGTTCCTGCCGGGCTTCATCAATGGCGAGCAGCAGCCAGGGGAAGCGTGGCGTGACCACACGTGCTCAGGGATTTTGGAGGCCAGCACCTGGGCCCTTTAGCCAGCTATACCTGTGGCTGGATGCCTGTGAGGGGGGCATCTTGCTTACAGACCCACGGACAAAGTGTCAGGACAGTATGAATTGTAATGGTAGTGTTTTGCAGTGGGCATTCATAATACAGATTATTAATTTCTTTAAAATTTGATTCCCTTATCACTAATATTCCTAAAAAGCATAGAGCCAGGGGAAAATCCACTAAAATACCCCTGAGCAGCTTTCAAGGCCGGAGAGAGGGAGCAACATGAACTGTCTTGACTTCACTCTGTCCTTGGAGATGAGTGAGATGGCGGCCACGTGGCACAGAATAGGCAGCCAGAGGGTTACGGGGAGGCTGGAAAAAAGCCCTAACTTCGGCATTGCTGCTAAATAATCAAGAGTTGAACGAGCTTTTTTTTTTTTTTTTTTTTTTTTTTTTTTTTTTTTTTG
>PVLD010023695.1:0-10810 GCA_004027595.1 Dinomys branickii | reverse complement strand
ATTTCTTTTCAAAATTATCAAAGTCTTTTCTGTTTGATCCAGAAAAAAAAATTTTTCTTGGTTTTTAAATTTGGAAAGCCTAATTTTTCATTTTATATAAATAATATGTGTTCCATTCCACTGGGTTGAATGCATGACGATGCTTAGAACACCACCTGCCACCTAGTGATGTTCCCGAAGTTAAATATGCATAGATCACGCTGTATTTTAAATTATGTAAATAATTTGCCTCTGTTTCTTCTGATGTCAAAATGGAGAAATGAGGAGCTATTATTTCCAAAACCCAGTGGGTATTGTCTATTTCACATGGTCTGTAAGAAGTGGAGGCACACAGAGATCTAGGCTGCTTTTACTAACTGTGAAAGTCCCAACTGACGCAGAGTTTCCTGGGGTGGCGTATGTGCCTTGTATGTTAACTCAGGTGCATCATACTTCACCTTTTGTTGTTTTGCTTAAAATAGTCTTTAACAGAGATGAGAGCATATTAACGAATTTTACTTAAGAAGTGATAATGAAGGGGCTGGGGATATAGCTCAGTGGAATAAGCGCTTGCCTAGCAAGCGCAGGGTCCTGAGTTCGATCCCCAGTACCGCAAAAAAAAAAAAAAAAAAAGAAGAAGTGATAATGAAGAATTCAGGTATCAGAGGAGGGACTGTTGCTTCATGTTCAGTGTTTTTCCCTGAGAAAACAATACATAGACTAAAGGGCAGGCCATTATGGTTACTGGTGAAGTTGTTCACCGTGGTGAAGAAGATGTACTTGTAATGACTGGGTTTAAAATTAATAAGATAATGACTCTAATAAAAGTCCTTTTTCTTGTTCAAAATGAAAATGTATTAACTAGTTCTAATGATATATTAGAAGCTTAACAAAGACATGGAGTTTCCAATAGGAACAAAAGCTGAGATTGTGATTGTGATGATGACTCTGACAAGGAGATCTTGGGATAACGTCAAAGTGTGGGGCTTGGGCACAACCCAAAGCCATAGAGCTAAGCCCAGTAAGTCTCAGGCTAGAGGTGGCCCTGAGGGGAAACAGCAGTGGGGAGGTGTCTAAGAAATGTGCTAGGAGGGTTTCCAGTATTTGCAGGAGGCAGAATCTGCCATGTGAAATGGAAACAGCCCTTAGGTAGAACAATTAATTGTTTGCAGGTCAAATAGTCTATTGCTTCAGTTTATATCCTAATAATAAACAAGACCTTCATTTCTATTTTGCTACACAAAGGTATATGTAATTTCTCTCTCTCTTGCTCTCTCTCTTACACACACACACACACACACACAAATATACACCTCATACTCACCCACTAAAACCCATAAAGGAAGAATTGATCTCTATTGTTTTTTCCAGTAGAATACATGTCAAGTAAAGGTGGACTCCCTAAAATTATACATTTGAAGTATGTGTAATTTGAGGGCTATTTCCATATAAATTTTTCCCTCATAAATGAAGCTGCATGTCCCTGTGTTTGTGGTAATTAAAGACAGATATATTTGAATGGCCCCGTTCCATCTGTAGGATGTTAGCTGATGATGATGTCATAGGGTGCCAATTTACTACCTAGTAATTGCTCTTTAAATACTTGTTTGGGACAGAGAGCAACTTTTCTGTTGCTACTAACCTACACTGACAATGCTGCTTCATTATGCCATAAAGTAAGGCGGCCTCTAATTAAAAACAACACCTTCAGAGCAGAATAACTTCACTTGTGCTAGTATTTTTTCAGATGACTGGCTAACAAGTTAAAATACAATGTTAAAAAGTAAAGCAGCGAAGAAGCCTGTGTTGATGTAGTATGCTTAGAACAAAAATGTTCTGCATAAATTCTTCTGAGTGCATCCACATCCCAATATTCACACATGAAAGAAAGAGAGGAAGGAAGAGAGAAAGAAAGAGGAAGGAAAGGAGGAAGAAAAGAAGGAAGGAAGGAGGGAGGGAGGGGAAGAGAAGGAAGAGAGAAAATGGCTAGTGAGATCTTGTTTTGAATGGCACAGACGTGAAAAACTCCAAGTAATTGTTTTAAAAATATTGTCAAAATTCTGATTATTACAGATCCTCAAGTGGTAAGCAGTAATCAGCAATAACAATTCTCATTTTCTTGTCTAAAAAAGATCATTCCAACAAGGTAGAAAATATAATCTTATTCAGATCTGTTACACACATGTCTTTCCTAAAAGTGGTCTTGCATAAATCCTTGACATAATTCTTCATTCCAAATGTGCAAAATGAATAACATTTAATTCCTTTATTCCCAAGATGTTGGGTTCTTTCGGCTTATCTTAAAAATTTACACTCTTCAATTCACCTAAAATGAGCTGTGTTTATTTTCATTTTCTTTTTAAACTGAAAATTCTGTATAACTAGATAATCAAAAGTCAAATAACTTATAAATTACTCAAAGAAAAGACAAAAGCCCATGAATCCTATGGTCAGTTACACGTCGCCTCCCATGGAGTCAGTGGCTTTCAATAATGAAAGAATTAGCTAACAAATGGAACGTCCTGGAATTCTGGTGCCATGTGTCCTTCCTTGGGCGCTCTTGACCCTCAGTACTGCTGCACCACTTCTGCTGGCTCCTGTCCTTTGGGATGGCTTCTACTTTTTCTGTCCCTCTCCTTTCTGCACCTCCGCCTGCTGCCTCTTGGAAGGAGCCTTGTCCATTCCTCCTAATGAGTACATTTTTCCTACTCTGTATTTTCATGGATGGCTACTTTACACAAGCACTTCTCAGAGGTCATCCTACACCTGGTGCCTCTCCATATTTTTAGGACCTTGGCCAGCACTTACCCTTCTAACTGACCCCATCGCCCCAAATATTCTGAGGGTTTCCGTCTCTTTCCCTCTCTCACCTCTCCCTCTCAGCCTATGTATTTTCACAAAGCTCTCTCATCCTGAAATTAACACTACTCGAAAAAATCATTCCATTACATCCTGTGTGTTTTTCTTCTTAAACCCAAATTTTTTGAAGGACTGGTCAACATCTGATTTTACACCCTCGTTTTCAAACATTTATTGAGCTGTCATTGACAAATAAAACTTGTGCGTCTCTAAGATGTACAGTTAAGTGCTGTGACAGAGTCTTACCACCCTCACTCCTGAGCTGGCGCTCGGCCTCCCTGCTGTGTCCTCACCACTGCACCGAAGCTGCTTTGATAAAGTTCATCAGTGCATGGCTTGGTAATGGTCAAAACTCCACCCATGGAGTCCTCATTACACAGGATCTCTTGGCTGCGATGATGTCACAGGCATTTTTTTTTTTCGGAGAAATTTACCACCGAGGATTTTCCAAAGCATGCTCCAACAGATACTGGCTTTGAGGGATATGAATAGGTTTTATGTAAGAGTGTGAAAATTCTGTGGTCAAATAATTTTAGAAAGCTCTGCATTCTGTAATCCTCTTTAAAGATTCACAGTGCAAATTAGTGAGCCAGTTTTACTTTAATTTATAAAACTCATTTATTATCAAACGTGAGACTCATTTTGGGGAATGCTGCTCTTCAAATTTAATGTTTCTGTCTCTGTTCTCCCCAGGTTCTCTGTCTAACTCAAAATTTTCCTTTTTATTTTTTCATCTCCCAGCAATCTGCTTTGATTCATGACTCTTCTTTCTATATACTCTCTCGCTATCTCAGGTGGGTTCATCCTTCTTATTTTTACAGCTTCCACTGTCTGCAAATCATTGGTGACTCCCGGCCTAGACCTCCAATCCTGCCCTTCCTTTCCTTCAGGCTCGCAGCGGTGTTTCTATGGTACATGCCCACCTGTGTGCTCTTGGCTACTCCCTTCACCTGGATGCTTCTCAGGCACTGTACACCCAACATGTCTCAAGTTGTTGAGATCATCTGCAGTCCTGTTCCTCACTATTGGTGTGTTTCTTATTCCTGAGTGTGTGGTATTGCCCTTACAAGAAAACATGGGATACTGTGGGTTTTGCCTAAGATTTCACTTCCAACAACCATCAGTGCTGCAGGCATGTCACGGTGGGATGGTGGTGCCATAGATGAAAGGGTATGATCTGAGGGCTGAAGACTTCCATAATGGCAAAGAAATATAGAAACATAAGAAGACAATGAAACAAAGCAAGATATAAAAGACATACTCCCAGAAGGGGATATGACTTCTGAGCCCCTAGGTTTCCGTGAAGTGCCATTTCAATAGAGGAAATACTCCACTGAGTGGAGGCTTTTTCTGTGACATTTTCAAAGGGCATCATACCCTCGTACCCACCCACAGTGGGCGCTTGTCCAGACCACGCCTGAAAGGCTGCCTGCCCACCAAGCGGATGAGACGTGGTACAACTGGGATCGGTCACCAGCTCTCAGACAGCTGTGATGTAACAAGATAACAGTGTGACCCAGATTGCTCATCTGGGTTTTCACTTGACCAGTCCATGTCAGGGTGCGTTCCCCACATTTCATTTTGACTTGCTGATTTAGATGCACAGTAATTCCAGGACCACACAGATAAATGGAACCTCATGGACGTAGCGTTAGGTACACTGAGTTCAAATCCCAACTCTTCTATTCCATGCACATGGTTCTGAGTGAGGCATTTAGAATTCTATATAAATTGGGTATAAAAAAATATTTACCTGAAAAGGGAAATGTGAGGGTTGCAAGGATAATTCTTTATGTGTGCCAAACACATGGTTTTCATTCACTAAACAGTGGCTAAAGTCCCATTATGTTGGGTCCATCTTTATTTCATGGACCTGTCCCTTCATTAGTATTAGCGGATCACATGTGTAAATGATACACATTTTCTAGACTCACAGTCAAGTTGCACTTCTGAGTCCAGTGTGTGATTCCAACAATTGTTCTCATCTTAATTTTGAGTTTTCACATGATTTCTTCACTAACTGTGGTAAAGGTATTAGAAACGGTAAGCCTGAAATTCAATACTTAGATAGATTTAAAAAAAAAAGCACAAGGTATTTAGAGTCTGCATAAGATAGACTGGATTTGGGTTATAAAATCTTATTTGAGTCTCTTACATAATAAAAAAAACTATGAAATTTAATTGATCAGACTCAGGAGAGGAAGAGTCATACAGACTCTGCTGGGATTAGAACTTAAGGTTTTAAGCAGCCTGGACTAGCAAACCTGGAGCTTAATTCCCTCAGCTGTCCCCTCTGGCTATGTGATTATGTACAGCAATTTAGCACCAGTGACAGGAAAAGAAATGCTCCCTACATTGCTGTGTTCCCAGCCCCACCTCTGAACTCTGGTAACAAAATTGAATATACTGTTTTAAAGACATATTGGGCTGTAGCTCGTCCAATTCTCATGGACCAAAACTGAGATTAATTTTCAGCACATGTATATAGGTGAACTTCTGGATTTCCCATAAATGCAGAGCATCTACCAATTTCACAATGTCTGACTCAAAATTTTATCTTCCTACATTGGCAGAGCACTGTTTCGATATTTATCTGCAAAGGAGTGGTGGTCATTTATAATCCACAGAAGGTAGACGGTAAAGCAAATGTCAGCAATTTTTAGTTTTCAGGGGTGTAGCAAAAGAACACAGGCTTTAGAAATGGATAGAGCTGGTGTCAAATGCTGTCTCTCACCCTCTTTTTAGCTGTGTGACTTGGGATAGGATATTTAAATGATTTATTTTCCCTAGTGAAAAGATCCAGAGATCAGCAGTTCAAAGACCTAATTCCTAATGACAGATTTAAAGAGTGACCGCTCAATTTCAATTTTCCTTATACAGTGGGAACAGCATCAATTCATGGAGATCCTAGGACTTGAATTTGTAATACCGAGAGACATGCGCAGGGGACTGATTCAGAGGCATCTGATTACCACTGGAAGCTTGGCTCCTGGGTGCCACGTAATACCGTGAGTGCATTTGCGTGTGTAGAAGAAGGCAGGTCCTGTTATTCCTACTTTGCAGAGAAGGAACCGTGGGCCTGAATATGAGGAACGCTACTGCCAAACTCGCACAGTTGGTCACTTCCTGAGCCAAGTCTGGGATGTGGGTCTTCTCACTGCGCTCAGATGCTTTCCCCCAGAACCAAAGAGGCCTGCTGTAGACAGAGCCTGTGCGTGCATCCATCTCCATGAAGTTAACGTTTCCTCTCACAGCGGGCTCCGTGACTCTGATTCTCTTCCCGCGAAGCCAGGTTGGCACAGTCCTTTCCCAGGCCCCTCCCTGCGGCGAGGAGACCCAGCGTCACCTTTTCTACTCCCCTTTTCTTCACTTCCTTTTCCTAGGGTCACAGTCAGGTTGCGCTTCTGAGTCCAGGGTTCCTAATCTGTTAAGTGATGCAATGCACCTCAGAAGCGCTTTGGAAAATGCAAAATGCTTAGAAATATAAGGTACTGACGATAATCATCATTCTGACTAAGCCTGCAGTGCACAGTTCCGTATTTATTCATATCTGAGGTCATTTTCTCTCAGCTCTGGGCATCTGATTTCCTGAAGTCTCCCCTCTGCCCTTGAAGTAACTGGGAACGCCGCTCATCTGCACCCGGGCCTCTCTCTCTCTCAGCCCCAGCAGCTGTCATTCCTCGTCCGTCGCTGTGCTCTTTCCAGGTAACTCTTCTTCCGCCTGAACAGCTCAGTTGCAGCTTTTCTACCGTCCTCATCAGTGGTTTATTTTTGAGTGCAGATTCTGCCTGCACGTCTGTGTCCCAGAAAGAAATTCTGACACCTAAAACAGTTCCTGCCAGTTAATATCCTTCTGTCAGTAGCTTGGCCCTGATTTAGACCACCTCCTGACAGCTTCCCACAGGCAAACACCTGCAGAAACCTGTCGGTAGCCACAGGTAGATTCCGGGACCTGAAGTTGGCCTGAGAATGAGAACCCCCCGATTTTCCCCAAACTAATGCGGAAAAGTAAGGGGGACAGCAGCTCCCACCAAGTCATTTTGTCATTGAAAAGAAGCAGGAAGAACCCAGAACATCTGTTGTTTCTGAGGCGTTTACATAGACACTTAGCAATGCAGCAGATCCGATGGTGTTTGCTGGTTACTTCCAAATACTGTATCAGTAAGAAGTATTTTTAGTCTTTGGGGGATATTGTACATGGCAGACACATTGTTGACATCTGGCAGGTTCATATGCAACCGCTGAGATCTTTCAAAACAAAACTGTTGCAAAGGATATTTAAACCCAGAATGTCAGTCGGGAATAAAATGTTCCCTTCTTAGACTGTCTTTCCTGGTGTGAAATGTACAAATTTTAAAGACTAGGAGTGAGTCAATTTAGATATTCTGAAACACAGAAATGGAAAGAAAGCATTTTTTTCTGAATGTCATCTGCTTCTGAAATTATGAGAGAAAACTTTGAAAAATTTTTAAAGGAAAATGGGGGAATTTTTGTACATTTTTTTGACTGGACTCATCTAAGACATGTAACTGTCTCCTTGACAGTTCACTAGGATTGGCATAGGCTTCAGTTCTGATGGCACTACCTCACGCTGGGTAGCCTTGAGCACCAGGTATAACAGTTCAGGACTCAGATTCGTCCCTTGTCACCTTGTCAAGTGGGGATTATCAATATTCTGCATCAGGTAGGATGGCTGTGAGGGATGCGTGACATGCTAAGGAAAAGCTAAAGCCAGCACCAAAGAGTAAGTGCTCGGTAAATGCAGCTGATGCTTTTCTGTTCCATAGCCATTAATATTCTAGGAAGGCATAAGTACTTCTGGTTTGGGTTATTATTTTATTTCCAGAGAAAGGTAGTTCATGTTAAGTGATTCTTTTTTGAAGTTCAAAACAGTTTTATAAAACTGTTTCTGTGAGATTACTGTATTTGTCTCGTTGAAATGATGTAATTCAAAAATCAAAGCCCAGCAACTTCTCTCAAAACATTTCTAGACTTTCCACGATGCTGGAGTTACACTGTTGTTCAATAGTTCAGAGAATGAATGTCCATTTTAGCTTAATACTTAGATTAAAAGATATCAAATCCATCTCTGTTACGGGTTAACCATTTTATAATCTTCTTGCAGTTCTAATAATGTAATCCTTGGATGAGGTAGGGACAATCAAATATTGATTAAACATCATTTCATTTTTTTTGAATGTTGCATTAAAAAGTCACTCATTTTAAGAAGTTTTGCCTATGTCTATGTATTTATTGATGACTCTGAGGGGGGGTTGTGTATTTTCAAGACATAAGCAAGAGGATCACAAGTTTGAGTCTAGACTGGGCAACACAGCAAAATAAGACCCTGTCTCAAAATTTCAGAAAGCGAAAGTGTGAAGGGTTAGGGGCATAGCTCAGTGGAGAGACCCTGGGTTAAATCTGTGGTGCTGCCAAGAGCTTCTCAAAACATTGCAATAGCTTCCGAATAGACTACTAGAGCCGTCTCTAGTGATCCCTGAAGGGCCCGGAGACGGGCGAAATGCAATAGCTACTGGTTATTTATGTTGTGAGATTTCTGTCCTAAGCCTGGAAATTGAGTAAGACAAGAGGATCGAAGGTTATGAAAGAGAGGGCGGAGCTGTAAAAGCCCAGGCCGAACTGCTGGTGCACCGAGGAGAGGAAGGAAGAGCAACAAGGTGTCCAGTAGCTGGGGAGCGCTCAGCTAAGCACCTTGGCTCTTTAAAAGTCTGGCGGGCTTGGCTTGCCGGCAGGACTGAGCTCTGCGTGGAGCTCGCAGCTCGTCCCAGCTCAGGGTTCCAGTTTCCGAAGCCCTGCCACTACTCTAACGCCAAAGCCAGTGCCTGCCCCGCACGCTGCTTTGCTCAGAGCTGCTCCCACATTTGGTGTCAGTTTCTAGGAGAAAAGGGTGGATGAATTTGGGACCCCAACAGCCCCACAGTATTTATACTGTGAGCAGTATCATCTCTGTCACCTCAGTGCTGGGGATGTGTCTTCACTGTGCTGTTAGCATGCAGCCAAAAGAGTCCTGGGGCAAGTGCATAAAGAAAATGCATGCTGTTTATACAATGGAGTGCTACTCAGCCATAAAGAAGGATAAACTTGAGACATTTATAAGTAAATAGGTGCACCTAGGAGCCATACTCTTAAGTGAATGTTATGGCTGATACATTGTGTCAAGTTGGGGAGTCTAGAGATTTAGCCGAGTGACTCAGCAGGAAGCCAGGGTGCTTACTTTGTACACATCCTGAGCCTGTGGAAGAGGAGGGCATGGAGATTGTGTGAGAGGTTCACGCCCCCTGGGTGGGGGTAGGCTGTTTACAGTGTAAGGGAGAAAAAGGCTGCTTGCAGCCAGTCCTCCCTTTTGCTGGTTGTTTTGCTGTGCTCTGCTGCCATGAACACTTGCCCTCTGTCATGTGCCACTCTGCCTCTGAACCAGCCAAGTGTGGAATGAAGTCTCCACAAACTGTAAGCGAAATAAACCTTTCCTTCCTTCATTTTGGGCATTGGGTATTTTGTCTCAGCAACGAGAAAAAAGGAACCAAGACAGTGAAATAAATCAGACATTCATGTGTGAATATCATATTGTTTCTCTGGTGTAAGAAACTGAAAGTGTAAATTGGGACCAAGATGTACAATAGATATTGTGAAATAGGAAAAAAGCATTCAAATGGGAAGGGGAACAAGAGAAGGGGGGAAGGAAGGAAGGGGAAAGAACAAAATGAGAAACGAAAGATTAAAAATGGAAACAAAGGTTTTGTCAATGAGCAGGGGAAGAGAGGCAAAGGGAGGGGAGGGGGCTGGGAAAAATTAGACTCTGTTATGTCGTGTGCCGGTACAAGTGCCATGTGATGGATGTGAGCACTGTGTTTATCAAACTGTATCAATAAACTTAAGTAATGATAAAAGGAAATAAAAGTCATCAGCCAGCTAACCTCGCTGCGTAGATCAAAGATGGAAGGATGGCGCGAGCCGCGGGGGTTCCTCACGTGATGACTAATGTTACTTAAACACAGATCACAGAGACTGCAACTCGACGGCGTGCCAGGTGCCACAGCTAGACAGCAAGTCAAGCTGACGGTGCCCGTAAGAGCAGAACTAAATCAGAACGTACTTGGTGAGACTTCTGAGACGGGGGAGATGGAGCATTGGTGATGGGGACAGGAGAGAGGAAAATTCTGCAATTGCAGACTGTCGTTTGTACTCATTATCCCTGTCTCCTTTTGAGAAGAGATTCTTGCTGGTTAGCATGTTTGTTAAGAAAGTGAGAAGCCAGGCGTGGTGGTGCATACCTCTAATCCCAGCCCTCGGGAGGCTGAGGCAGGAGGATCACTGCAAGTGTGCGGCCGATCTGGCTACAAAATGAGTTCACGGCCAGCTTGAAAGAAAAATGAAAGGCATTATTTTTAGAGAAGACTTTGACATTCCCTGTAGCAGCAACATAAAAAGTGGTAAGGAACACAAAATTCAACTGAAAATTGCCTACTTCTTCTCCTAATAAGAAACAGAAAGAAGGGATGAAAATGCCCAGAGAGAAGGGCAAACAGCAGCCCCTTTCAGCGCTGAAGAGCAGTGAGCCCAGGGAGCGGCCAGGTGGGCCCTCTTTTGGCCCCTCCCCTCTCACTCCGCTCTCCCGGTGCTCTCTGCGGTCACAGAGTTTCTCGCGGATTGTAGAACTGCGCCTCTACCGATGTACACGTTTATTTAGGAAAGCCGCCTCTTGTTTATTTCCCTTTTCCCTACCTAGCCGGCACCCGCCTTGTTTTAGAAGGGGCAGCGCTGTCTTCCCAGGCTTCTTTGGATCTCAGGGTCTGCTGTGTCTCTGCTGCAATGGCCTTTGAAAGGTCCACCTTCTCTGTCCTTTATGTTTAAGCAGTGGGGACGGAACTCAGGGCTCTCACACTGAGCTACTGAGCTGCATCTGCAGCCCTTTCCTCTGCCCTCCCTTTCTTCCTTCCTTTCTCCTTTCCTG
>PVLD010023694.1:0-26921 GCA_004027595.1 Dinomys branickii | reverse complement strand
TTTTGGTTCAGGTCTGTTATTTCTTTGCTGAGTTTCTGTCTGGTTGACCTGTCTCTTTGCGTCAGAGGGGTGTTTAGGTCCCCTATTACAATAGTGTTATTAGTTATTTGATTTTTTACGTCTGTCAAGATTTGACTTGTAAAGTTAGGTGCTCCATTGTTTGGTGCATAAATGTTTAGGATTGTTACCTCTTCCTCTTGTAGCTTTCCCCTAACTAGTATGTAGTGTCCTTCTTTATCTCTTTTGATTGTTTTTGGTTTGAAGTTTACATTGTTTGCAAACATAATAGCTACCCCTGCTTTTTTCTGGGGACCTGTTGCATGGAGAATTGTTTTCCAACCTTTAACTTTCAACCTGTGGATTTCTTTTTGAGTAAAATGTGTTCCCTGTATACAGCATATCGTTGCATTGTGTTCCTTAATCCACTCTTCCAATCTTTTCCTTTTGACTTTTGAGTTGAGGCCATTTACATTAATGGTTATATGTTTGCTTACTCTAGTCATGTTATTTACTTGAAGTTTTCCTTCTTTTGGTGACTGTTTAATTATTTGTTCTGTTTAGGGAGTTATTTCTATCGCTGTTCTTGGTATTGTGGTCTCTTTTTTCTCTGTCTAGAATATCTTTTAGTGCTTTTTGCAATGCTGGTTTGGCACTCATGAAGTTCTTCAGTTGTTCTTTGTCGTGGAAATATTTTATTTCTCCATTGAATTTGAGGGATAATTTTGCAGGATACATCAGTCTGAGTTGGAAGTTGTTTTGTCTCAGACTCTGTAGTATCTCGCTCCAAGCTCTTCTTGCTTTCATGGTTTCCGTTGAGAAGTCTGCTGTGATTCTGATGGGCTTTCCTTTATAGGTGATCTGTTTCATTTCTCTAGCAGCTTTTAATATTGTGTTCTTTTGCTGGATATCTGGGATCTTGACTATTATATGCCCGTGTGTGTTTTTCTTTGGGTTATGGATCATTGGGTTTCTATATGCCTCGCTTAACTGAACTTCAGTATCTTTTAGCTTGTTTGGGAAATTTTCTGCTATTATTTCATCAAATATTCCTTTTATATCATTTGTGAGATCTCCTGCTGTTTCACACACTCCTATAATTCCAGTATTGTTACATTTTGCCTCATCTTGCAGCTGTTGGATTGACTTTTCTTGTGTCTTTGATGATGTCATGAGATTCTTCCTTTCACGCTCATAAGCTGCCATGCTGTCTTCAAGTTCTGAAATTCTATCTTCGGTTTCATTTAAACGGTTTTGCATGCTTTCAGCGTTAGTTTTCAAATCCTGGCATTCTGTTTGGACCTGTTTCATTCTTGGTAATTCATTCCTGAATTGCTCTTGTAACGTTTCCATTTGTTTCCTATTTTCTTCTAGTCTTTTGTCTATTTCTTCTCTGTGTGCCCGGAACATTTCTTCCATCATTGTTTTCAGCTCGCTTTTTGTCTGAGAAATCATTGCAGGCATGTGGCTTATTTCTGCTTTAAGCTCTTTTATGACCTGTTGGAGTTGTTTCATTTCGGATGCAATCATTTCATAACTTGCAGGTATGTGGCTTCCTGGTTCCCCTGTATCCTCACATTCAAAACTTGTTCTGGGTGGGGTTGAGTTTTGAGATTGCATTTTATTCCTCTGTTTTCCCATTTTTGGGTATCAGATTCACAATGTGGAGCTATAAATTCCCCAGGCAGTTCAGCAGGCAAAGGTCTGCTGCAGAGGCTGCTCCAGTGATTCCTTCTCTTTGGGAGAATGACCCTTAAGCTATCTGCTGAGATTTCCACTTCTACTCCCTACCCTGAGACCTGTCTGGGGCGTATAAATAGCTCGCTGCCCCAGGGGTCTTTTAGACAGGCCACTCAGGTGTTCCTCCCTGGGTGGAGCTCCTTCCCCCCTCACAAATCCCGTCGGGGCGCCTAGCTAGCTGTTCCTACCCATGGGATCCCGCAGTCTTTAAAGCTGCTTTGATGTCACTCGCTGGGCAGAGCTTCTTTCCGACTCAGGAAAAACCGGTTAGAGCACCCACTCAACTCACCCTGGGAACCTGCAGGCAGGAATGCCGTTCAGATGTATCTCCCTGGATTGAGTTTTTTCCCAACTCAGAAATCCCGCCGATAGCAGCGGCTCCAGTTGGCGCGCCGCCGGCTGCGGGGGCGGGGCTCTGAGCGGGATCCCGGACTGCTGCCCAGATTGGCGCAGTCTTTCCCAGTAGCACATTCTCTGAGTTTCCTCTGCTCCGCTGCTTTGAACAAATCCTGGTTACAGCCGCCTCCAAGCTGATCGGGTTCAGGAGCTGGAAGTGTCCCTCCCGCTGCTATCACTCTCCCGGCTGTACGCGATATGAGCCGAGCTGCCGCCCAAGCACAGCACCAATCCCTCGGGCGCCCAGCTCTCAGGATCTGCCCACTTCTTGCTGCGTGGCTTGTCCAGCCGGCCCTTTAATGCTCAGGCCGCGGAGGGCAGCCCGATCAGTTGGAATTTTGCAACTCACCCTGGGATCGTGCAGACAGGAATGCCGTTCAGATGTATCTCCCTGGATCGAGCTTTTTCCCGGCTCAGAAATCCCGCCGATCGCAGCGGCTCATCATTAGGTCTTATAAAAGGAACTTCTGTATGTTCTGTAACCCTTCAACACATCTTGATATTAGAATTCATTTCCTTTGGCAAATATTTTACATGTACAGCTACAATTCCCTTAGGAGAGAGAATACATTCTGAGACATGCATTGTTAGATCATTTAGTCATTGTGTGAACATCATGACTAAGGATGCAGTCCTTAGGTTGTGCACTTATACAACCTAAAGTAGCTACAACATCACCAGATGACAGAACCTTTCAGGACCATCATTGTGGATGTAGTCATTGGCCAAGGCACAGCAATGGGGCACATGACTCTTGAGAGAGAGACAGACAGACAGACAGACAGACAGATAGAGACAGAGACAGAGACAGAGAGATTATATCTATAATGCTTGGTGCTGTCTTCAGCTCCAGGAACACGGTGATAGGCAAGCAAGGCCCTGCCCTCAAGGGGCATGTATTCTGGTGAGAAGAGGAAGAGACAAAAAAAATAAAAATTAGCAGGCGATTTCCAATGACCAGTGCTCAGAAGAAAAGGAAGGGAATAAAGCTGCAGTGGCACTGGTCGGGTCTGCCCAGGAAGGTTTCCTTGAGAAGGCATGGTTTGAGCCAGCAGACTCAAGAGTCCTGCAGAACCAGCCACAGAGGTGAATGCCCACAATCCCAACACTCTGGGAAGCTGAGGCAGGACGATTACAAGTTTGAATGCAACCTGGGCAATTTAGTGACCCATTGACACTCTATCTCAGTATTTTTTTAAAATAATAAAAGCTTAAAGGGTTAGGGGTGTCGCTCAGTTCAAAGGCCCTGAGTTCACCTCCAGGATTTAAACAGTAGTAATAACATGTCTTACAGAAGCAATGACAAGAGGCCCTGAGGCTGAGAAGCATCTGCCAAGCTCAGTGTCTCAGAAAGCCAGGAGGCTGAGTGCCATGAAGTGGGCAGTGGGTGCGCTCACCAGGAGACGCCTGGGAGTTGCTGAGGTTCGAGTCCACCCCCAGAGACCTTGAGGCAACTGTCCACTAGGGCAGCCAGGGCACGGGGAACTCGTGGGTGTTTTGGATGCACAGCCCTGCTGCAGAGCCACACCAAGTGAGACGGTACATGTGCCACACAGTTCCCCTAGCGGTCAGGGCTGGAGGCCGTCTGTATGTTTCCAAAGGCTGCTTGAGAACATCCGCTCCAGCCAGAAAACAGACAAAATGCACAGCCAAGGCTGTGTTAGGGCCGGGGCAATGTAAATAACTAATTACTTCTCCTTTGCACTTCACAGCTTCCAAGGTGGCAAGACAATGTGTGCAAAACATGTATTCCCCATTGGCTTGATCATTCCTCCTTAAGGAATACTTCTTGGATAATGCCACAATTAGCCAGCTTAATCTATATCCCTGGAAATTATCTGTCAGTTCTGATTTAAGGTGTTAAAAAACACTCCAAAAAGCCATAAATTAATTATAATTGTCTCTGTCATTCCATAAAATTGATAATTAAAAATTAACACAGCATGACTATATGTAGGGAGTGACTAGGGTTTATAATCCATGGGTCAAGAAATAATTACTGGCTGAGAGTCCATTCAGCAAGGTTGTAGCAATCACCTAGTTTATTTTACACCACATATCATAAAGCAGTAGAATCATCTGTAAAAAGGATGGATCCTGTTAAAGAAGTAGATCACCTTAGTGACTATATACCTGGTGACAGTGAACATGCTGGATTCAGGGCAGTAAAAGGGAGAGTTCATTTATCAGAAATATTTTATTTCTTTCAGTAAAAATAATCTGAAGCAAACATGACATAACACTAATATTTATTGATTCCAGGGAGCAGTACCAGTGCAGCTTTTGTACTACTTTCTGTGCGTTTCAGTATGAAAAGAAAAAGAGAAGCGTTTTTTTAAAAAAGCCATTCACTTAACACTTCTTGTATAATGTGTTACCTTGGGTGGAAACCCTGTAATTACTTCCAGTACTGTCTGCCAGTTTCAGAGGCAATGCTGCTCCTGAATCCACCACTAGCATCTGAGCTCTTCCCTCAACCCGAGAGCCAGAGAAGGTGCTGCCAACCGCTTCCTAGATTGTCCACATCACTCTGCTCTCCTTGAATCTGTTGCATCACTATTATAAGGTCCTCAAGAAATTTATTTCCTAAAACTACTGCCAGAAAGAAGGATGGGTCAGACCATCTGCACATTCTTCCAGAAGGATCAGTTCTGTGGTTCATGGCTCTACCAGCTCCCTGCTGCTGTTTTAGAAAGCTTAGGTCAATCGTCACATATTTATTTTCTTTTTTAATTTATGCTTCCAGTAGAAACATATTTCCAAGGGCAATATAACTGCAGGATCTTATATGTCTTTCAAGGATAATTCATAGTCCTTGTGCTAACTCGGGCCCAATACAAAGTAGTCATCCGAAGTGATAGTTGAGTTGTGCTGGGGTGGGGGTGGGGGGCTATAGTTTTCACACTGATATTTTTATCTAGAAATGTTTATCAATCAAATTTACAGCAGTAGAAAATATTTCCCTCAAGATGGAAGGTGGTGCAAGAAAGATGTAGAAAGAGAGACAGAGCTGAGATTCTAACAAGTTCAGCAATAAATTTTAGGAGGATTCACTTCCATGACAAACAAGTAGATCAAACCCTATGTACTGAACAGCAGGAAGTAATGTGTTTCAACACTGTGGCTTCTATGTAAACAAGTATCACAAATAAACTTATTTGGAAACTTTTATGGTATGAACCCCTAAGTCAGCAATATTGGCACATTTAAACACTTGAATTTCAGAAACTTAACTGCCAAATGTATGGCAGGCTGTAAAAGACAAGGCAGAGGAGAAAGATGCCCAGGAACCTGCAGACTGCAATAGTTTGTGGGTGGAGTTTTGACTTGCCATCTCACAGAAGACTGAGCCTATTCACACAAGTTACTTCTATTCCAAGCTGGTGGTCCATGGGGGATCACTATTATACATGACACACCCACAGAGGGACACATCCCCAGTTTTTGTCATGGTGTCGTGTGTGCTTTGTTATGGTTTGGATCTTATGTGTCCCACAAAAGCTCATGTGTTGTGGGCATGGTCTTCAGTATCTTGTGTTCAAAAAGGTGAGGTTTCTGGAAACTGATTAGATCATGAGTGGTAACTTCATCAGTGAACAAATCCATTGATGAAGTCACAGTTTGATGGCATTGCTGAAGGTGATGAAATTATTAGAAGGTGATAAGAACTCAGGAGGTGTAGCCTGGTTAAAGGGAGTAGGGAGCATGACCTGGGAGGACTACATCTTGCCTTTGACACTTTCCAGAAATACCTCTCTTCTCTCCTCTCTCTGTCTCTGTCTCTCTGTCTCTCTCTCTCTCTGTCTTCTTGTTGTCATGAAATGAGCAGCTTTCCTTCCCCATGCCCTTTCACCATGATGTCTGACTCACCATAGGCCTAAAACAAATGAAGTCAGCCAACCATGGACTGAAACACTCAAACCATAAGCCAAAGTAAACCTTTACTCTTTTAAATTATTATTCTCAGGTATTTTGTTATAGCAATGGAAAACTGACTAACATACTCTTCAAAACTAGAAAACGTGCCAGGTGTGATGGCATATCTATACTCTTAGCAGCTTAGAAGGCTGAGGCAGAAGAATCACAAGTTGAGGCAACTTAAGAAAACAATGTCTTAAAACAAAATAAAGAACTGGAAGTGTAGCTCAGTGTGAAGACTTGTGATTCAATTCCTAATACCAAAAACATTTTTAACCCACTTGTAAAAGGATAACTGAACAATGTGCAGTGTTTTTCACATGCCTGGCTCAAACACTTACTGTGCTATAGCACAACAGAACTTACTCCGCCCTGTCTAATTATAACATTGTACCCTTAGCCTATCTCGATCCACATCCCATCTCCAGAATTCTCTGCAGCCTCTGGTAACCACCATCCTACTCTCAGCATCTATGAGATCAACTCTTTTAGATCCCATGTACAAATGAGATCATGCATTACTTGTCTTTCTGTCTCTGGTCTATTTCACTTAGCTTAAGGTCCTCTAGGCTCATCCATGTTAATGCAAATGACAGGGTTTCATCATTTTTATGGCCCAACATTATTCCATTCTGTGTATGAACCACATTTTCTCCACTCATTCACCTACTGATGGGAATTTAGGTTAATCTCATATTGGCCATTGTGAATAGTGCTGTAGGACTGCAGATGGCTCTTCCAATGCTGATTTCATTTTCTCTGGATATTTTCAATGCACAGAGTTGACCTCTATTCACTACTACTCTGTTTCTGAAATTCACTCTGTCTGTTCTCCAAGAGCCTTGCAGTGTTTCTTTTGTTTCTATCAAACTCTGCACAGCCTCAAGGCAGACCTATAAAGTTCTTTCTTATCTCCAACAAGTCTTAAACCACTACCATCAAAAACCATTAGCATAAGTCATTAGATTTCTTACAACCACTTTCCTGGCCAAAACAGTACCAAAAGCAAACAAACAAACCAACAAAAACTACATGGATGGATTAACTTCTTTACCTTACTAAAGACAGGTGAGTGTTTCACTAGGATGACTGAATGAATAAACACAACACCGAGGTATATCCAAATAAGTGCAAAGGGTCAAGCTTGGCAAGAAGTATACACAATATAATTGTAAACAAAGAACCCAGTAACTCTATAGACTGATGTACAGCTCTGGGTGAATTCTGTGCCAAACATGCAGAAATATCATTGTAAAGACGCATGATGAAAATAAAGAAATACTTCCAAGAAACATCTTGGAATTTTTTTTGGTCCCATTTTTCTAACACCTTATCCCATCTCTTTTAGGGAAGGCCACCTGATTAGTCTCTACTCTGCTATGGCCTGTATCTAGATGTTTCTTGAAAGCATTGTGCTTTTATGGATGGGGCTTTCCAAAGGTGGCTGGATTTGGGGCATGATAGTAAGGGTGTGTAATAACCAAATTAGTCCTCTGACTTGCTTACCACAGTTCTGGGTGTGGATAATGGGTGTGGGTGTCATCATCCAATAGGCTTGTAGCCTAGATGGGATAAAAAGGGAAAGGAAGGTTTGCTGCTGCTGCTGCTTCACTGCTTCCTGCCTACTGTGCCATGAACTTTTCTCCTATGCCTCTCTGGCATGCCACTCTGTGTTGGAGCCAGCCAACTATGAACTGAAACCTTTACAAACTGTAAGCTAAAATAAGCCTTTCTTTCTTTGAGTATCAGGTATTTTTTCTCAGCAAGGAGAAAAGTACCTAATAGACACTCAGACAAACCCTTTATCCTAATTCCTCTGAATTCCCAGACAATGGTTTGTTCTCTCCTAGGGGATCCTAACTCATTTCATGAAGAAGTGCCTTTAAGCTCTGTGAAGAGTACAGGAAGCAGGTGGATGATTTCTGACCTCGAGAAGGTGAGCTACATAAAAGATACAACTTATTGGGGAAACATGAATGAAAGGGAAGGTCATGAAGGCTTCAGGAAGGAAGGAGGCACTGCAGGGAGTGTTACAAGATAAGCTAGATTTCCACAGAAGTAACTTTAGGAAAGAAGGAAAAAGATTTCCTAAGTGTCCTAAGTTGAATTGTGCGCCCCCCCCAAAAAATTATAATGAACTTCTAACCCCTAGAACCTCAAAATGTGACCATATTAGGAAAGATGGTTATTGTAGATATAATTAGATAAGGTGAGGTCATAAAAGAACACAGTGGGACCCTAAGCCAACATGTGTCTTCTAAGAAGATGACCAAATGAGGACAGAGACAGGAAGAATACCCCGTGACAACTGAGACAGATGTTGAAATACAGCAACTAAAGCCAAGGGGAACAAATATTGCTAGCAAATCACAAGAATAGAGAAAGAGGCAAGAAAGAGTTCCCCTACAGCTGTCAGAGGGAGCATGGCCTGAAGAGACCCTGATTTTCAGTCTAGCTGCTGGAACTGCAAGACAAGGATTTTCTCTTGTTTTAAGCCACACAGTTTGTGGTGCAAGTAAAGTATCCCTTATCTGAAATGCCTGGGATCAAAAGTGTTTCAGAGTTGGGATTTTTTTTTTTTCAGATTTTTGAACATTTGCGTAGACATAACCAGTCAAGCATTTCTAATTCGAAGATCCAAAATCTGAAATGCTCCAAAAGCAGAACACAATGCTCAAAAAATTGCATATTTTAGAGCGTATGGATTTTGGATTCACGGATTATGGATGCCTAACCTGCACTTTGTCGTGGAAGTGCTAAGAAACTAACAGAGTAGAGGAATGAAAGAAGGGGTGGGGGATCACTGCACAAGGAAGCCAGAGCACAGTCAGAAAAGTCCTTCCTCCGACCCTGATGAAGACCTGTGTCCTACTTTACTTACAGGATGCAGAACACGCAGGCGGAGCTCCCTCAGCATGCTCACCTCTGCACACAGAGGGCTGTCTAGCTTCTCTGTGCTTCTTTCACCCTGTCTTTCAACGCATGAGCTCTTCCTCCTTTCACAGTCTTTCTCCCCTCTAAGTTCTATCCAATGACTTCCCACTCTTCTCAATGTTTTGCTCCAATAATATTTGCTGCTTGTTGGGTAAACCCTGGATATTTCCTGCAATTCTTCTTCCTCCCCTTCACTGGACCCCCTCCAGACATTTCATTTATTTTTTATTAATTCCTCAGATTTCTCACTACCTAGTCACAACTCAACACTTTGTCATACTGGGCTCTCTGGGCGCTCTATTAAAAACACTCCGGAAGTATTCTAAGTAGGTGGCCTGATCTCAGACTTGTATGGACACTGTGACTGTCCTTCTACACGAATTCTCTGCATTGCTTATCACCAGCACCCATGTGCTTCCGACCTTAAGTGCTCTCTTTGTCTGGCTCTTGGAAAGACACAGTTCTCTAATCACCTCTGCGATCGCTCCTTCTCTTTTTCCTGTATTGGCTCGACAACTAATGTGTTCCTATGCAACACGCCGTGTCTCCACTGCACTTAGTATAAACTTTTGCCTCATCGATCACTCTTACTATTTGCCCTAGGGTTTACAATATACACCTATAATACATCAGTACACTGTTGAATGACACTATACTGCTCCACGTCTATTAGGAAGATTTTACAATACTATATTCCTAATTCCTCTTTCCCATTATCTGTGCCACTGTCATACATTCTACTTTTAGACAGGCGAGAAATGCACAATACCTTGGAAATACTTTTTCTTTGGACAATGTTCTGTTTTAGACTAATTTAAAATAAAAAAGATTAAATCCAGGTCTGGTGGTGCACACCTGCAATCCCAGTATGCCGGGAACCTGAAGCAGGAGGGTCACTAGAGTTTAAAGCCAATCTGGGCAATTTGGTGACTTAACAAGACCTTGTCCCAAAAACAATTTTGAAGGGCTGGTGATGTAGCTCAGTGTGAAGGCCACAAACTCATCCCCCAGCACTGAAAGAAAAAACTGAACTTTATTCTGCTTTCACTTGTTCCTTTTCCAGTGCTCTTCATCTCTTTGTATAAATAAAAGATTCTCTCAGGTATCATAATCCTGCCTAACAAACTTCATTGAACATTTCTTACAGAGTAAATCTCCTGGCAATGAATTTCTACAGTTTTGTCTGTCTGGGAAAGTCTCTATTTCTTCTTCATTCTTCAAATAGATTTTCGCTGGAGACTGATTCATAGGTTGTCAGATTTTTTCCATAAATTTTTAAAATGTCACTCCACTTTATTCTAACTTGCATAATTTCTGAAAAGAGCTCTGTTGCAATTCTTATTTTTATTCCTCGGTGTGTCTTTTTTATGGCTGCCTCAAGATTTTGTTTCAGTTTAGCTTACATCTGTTTGAATATGAGATGCTTTGTTTTGAGATGTGCTTTGTTTTGTTGTATTTATCCTGTCTGACATTCTCTGAGATGCCGGGATGTGTATTTGGTGTCCATTACTAAGTTAGACAATTTCTCAAGCTATTATTTCTTCAAATCCCGGACTCTGTCTCCTATCTCCTTTTGGCACTCCAATAAAGTACATGTTAGACTGATATCATGCCACAGCTCTTAGATGTTCTGTCTTATTCTTGTTTTGCTGCTGCCTCTTCTTCCTTCTCCTCCTCCTATTCTTCTTCCTCTTCCTCCTCCTCCTTCTTTTTCTTAGTGTTTCAATTTGGGTAACTTCTATTGAGCCTTCTGATCTTGTCTATTGCCCATCTTTTCCATTAAAACCTTTAACATCAGTGAGTCGTAGCTACGTTTTTTTTGAAACGGGGTCTCACAGTGTAGTTCAGACTGGCTTGGACTCATTGTATAGCCCAGGCTGGCCTCAAACTCACAGCAATCCTCCTGCCTCAGTCTCCCAATTGCCTGGATTAGAGGTATCCACTACCACACCTGGCAGTGGATACCTGTTTCTTTAAATGCCCTACCAGACAATTCCTACATCTATGACAGATGAGTATTATTCTAGTGACTATTTTGTCTCTTTGTGAGTTATGCTTTTTCTTTCTTTTCAATATGCCCACTAAGTTTTTACTGAGAGTACAAGGGATACTGAGGCAATTACTTTTTAATTTGCTAAAAATACAGAGGCTCGCTGGGCGTGGTGGCACACTCTTGTAATCCCAGCACTTGGGAGGCTGAAGCAGGGGGATCTTTGTGAGTTCGAGGCCAGCCTGGGCTACAAAGTGAGTTGACAACCCATCTGAACAGCATAGTGAGACTCTGTCTCAAAAAGACAAAAACATACAGAGGCTTTAATGTTTGTTATTGATTACCCTCCATGCTTCACTGTCCTCTAGTGATACCTGTGCTCAGAACAAGGGTCAGGTGCCAAAGTCTGTCTGTTTTCCAGTGATTGCTGTACCCTCAGCCTTACGTCCCTTGGTGACCCTCAGAGAAAGCTGCCTCTTGCAAACTATTGAAGCTCCATGCTTACCAAGCTATTGCTGGCCATTTTATATCTCTGAAGTCAGCAATATGATTTTTCCAGTAATCCTATCCTAAATTCAGCACAGTCCTGAATCCAGTGTTTAATTTTGCCCCTTCCCAGGACATGAGAAGTTTTCCATATTCTCTTTCTTCAGCGACAGTGTTACTTTCCCAAGACCCAAAAAGTGATGGTGTCTGTTATCTGCCACCTCAGAGTAAAGCTTTAGGGGAAGTTTATTGCCTTTCCTGTACAAGCCTCTGTTTCCCCCTTACTTCCACCCCACAAGGAAACTTTACCTGGACTTTCCAGTCTTTTCTGTGACTGATGAGTGGGACTGATGAAGGAAACACCTTCAAGACAAACACAGATTCTCCCATATTTTCAGTGCTTAGGACTTCTCTCACGGTCACCATGCACACTCAGCCAGCCATCACCAATTTTCCAGTTGCCCACTGAACTCTTCCTGCTAGTGGGAGGCAGCTTCTTGCCTGGGTGCATCAGGGCTGGGCCTGTCTCTTCCTGAACTCTTGGCCTTGCCACCTCAGCACTCATCTGAGCTCACAAATTGTTATCTTGCTTCTAGCCGATGTTTTGATTTATTCTAAGGCTGGGAGACAAGCTCTTTTTAGCTTTTACATCTCTAAGTAGAAAGTGAAATGCCCCTTTCCATCTTCCCTCCACCAAAAGTGAACCTTCCCGCTATCTCAAAGATCAAAATCCACCTCAAAAATTACACATCCATCAGAAAACAGTCCTCATTCCCACCCACAGTCATCCCCTCTTCCTGCACTCTCAGTGCACCAAGTCTGCCTGCTCTCTCTCTGTGCTTGGTACACTCTGACCGGCTGACAGTTTATTTCTTAACACATTTTATCTTACCTAATAGAATATAAGGTCTTCCAATGATGTCGATATTGGCCTAATATTTTATATTTGTGCTATTGCTTATCTTGTACCTTAAGCAAAACTATTTATTCTATGATATCACTGTACAAATATTTCCCTTTTGTAAAACTCAGCACTTCCCTTTTGCTCTTTTTTATACTCTGCTCTAGCCTCCAAATACATAAATAGCAAAGAAGGTCAAGGTTGGCCTGACCCTTTTCTTCCAGTTATCAGAAGGCACTCACACAGCTAGGGGTCAGCGGTCTTACATTAGTGCTTCTAGTCTCTTCTCACTGGCTGCATGGACTTAGGCATACAACTGAAACTTTTAAGTTCCAGTGGGAATAACCAGGGCAACAACTAATATTTAATTCACAGGACTGCTGTGAGGATTAAGTGAGATAATATGTGTGATAAGTACTGTGCAGAGGTCAGGAGAGGCTTTGGGAGGTATAATTATCATTTTAGAAAATAATTGCTTTTGGCAGAGAGAAGGAATGAGATTTAATTTTACTCAATCCCAGGCATAACACTCAGTCATTTTCATTCTCTACCTAATTGAAAACTTACAATTTAGAAGTTATATGTATGTATTACTGTTGACCTTTTAGGACAGGCAAGGTATCAACAAATCCTCTGTGTCACTGTGGACATGACCTGTGTAGCAGTGGATTATTACTTTCTTTTTATGAGAACAGAAAAATATCTTCTATGGGGTCAGAAAAATAATATAGCTATATGATGAGGCCACTGAGGAAAGAGGTAGCCCAGTGACCTTCCAAAGCTGTGAATTCCAGCCTGGCCCCCAGTCTTTTTCTGTGTGCAGCTATATGCAGTTTTGGCAAAGCAGTAAGTCCAGTATCCACCACTTCTTATCATGAACAGCTCCCCTACTCCAAACTGGGCACCATCCAACAATAGATGTGCCTGAGTTAGGTCACTGTCCCCAAGCCCCAGCTCCCTAAGCCCCTTATCCAGCTCAGCAATAACCCCAGGTTTGAACTCAAACCCAGTGACTGTGAACTCATATTTTATTTTTGTAGGCTATTTCTTTAAGGTTTAAGAGAACATTTCTTGTACCTTATATGGAACTGCTGGGAGACAGACACCAAGAATCCCCCACCTTTGCCATCTCCACTCACCTGCCAGCACCAACACATGCACACATTGGAGTTCTAGAGCTTGGGGCTAGGAGTTCTAGTCAAGCCTAAAGGGTCCCAAACAGCACATTCTCCATTTCCTACCCATTTTCCCCTTTACAAAAGAGAGCCAAAGGCCAGAGTTGAAACCAAACTGCACAATCCTATGCTGTTATCAACCAAGCACATGGTCCTAAGAAGTGCATTTTAGTTATGAAAACTATCTGGTGGAATACACTGTCTTTTCGTTTTCCTTGCCCAGACCACTGTGTATACTTCATATGAACTAGTAACTATCATATGCAGTATTTTCTCATCATGAGTACTTGGTAATTTCCAGAAACAGTGATTTCATCATGTCACTTCCCTGCCCCAAACATTTCAGTTTGCTACTGTTTATTTGATAACACCCAGACCATTTAGCCATCTGTAAATTCCACTCAGTGGCCTCTCATAACTCCCTCTTTCATAAAAATCCCTGAGCTGACTGAATGTAACTAATTTCCACCTACATCATCCCTACCCCTCTTGTTAGTGTCACCAGCCACAAGAAGTTCTGTGAGCAGCAGCAAACTTTCTCCCTTGCCTGGTTTCCTGAAGCCCAAATTCCTCACACCCTAAGCTGGTCTTGGGCATTATGGCTACTAACATTCTATCTCTCTGCCCTACAAGATTTCTCAGAAGACTAAAAGACCCACCACTGTCCCATCCAAACATATTCTAGCACCAGCATGCCCATCACAGGTCTAGGGCATGACAGATGGGAACTTGACCTTGAAATTCTAGAGTTCAATGGGAAGAGCTAAATGTTTCCTGAGCAACTACCTGACTTTGCCCTGTGGACACTATGGCTTGGATCATGAATTCTTTCCTCTACCTGATGACTGCTAAAAAGCAAAGTTAAATTTTCATGCTGCTTCTAGGCAATATATAAAGTATATTATAGTACACATTTTATACAGTAACATCAACCTCAGCCTGGCCCAGATCAGCGCTTCCCATTTTATTTTCTCTTTGACTCATTTGTCTTTCTGACTTGTAATACATTTTATCTGGCTATGTTACATGCACTTTTGCAGGGAAATAGAGAGGAAAGGGATGAGCTACAATAATGCTTGGCACAGAAATTCTGATTTCCTGGGTACAAAGTTGGCAAGAAGGGTCCACATGCTGATATATCAAAAGGTACCTGGAAATAAGCCCAATCCCTTCAAGCTGCAAGTGTTCTGACCAAGAATCAGAGGTTCTTAATCCTGCGTGTATCGGACAACAGAGAAGTTTGCTGCTCATTCTGCAAATACTTATTTGAGTCATTCCTGTGGAGGAGTATGCCACACAATGTTAGCCGCCCAAACTGTGTGTTCTTTTGTGTTACCAGTGGACCTCCAACTTTGTTCCAAGAAGCACTATAGCCATCTTTAAAAACATAAAACAAAACAACAATAATGAATTCCCTATATCCCCAGTTCTCTGGCTGGTAAGGAAGCCAGGCTTCTTTCTGGTCAGTTATATGTGAGCAGAAGCCTACTGGTTAGAGCCTTCCAGGAAAGCTATCATTGTCCTAAGGCAGGCTGAACAGCCCTAATCCCAAAGTTTAAACTTGGAAATGCTGCAAAATCCTGAAAATTCTCATGGCTAACACAATGCCACACAACTGGAAAATTCCACAACTGACCTCATCTGATGGACTGCTGTCAAAACACAGACACATGACACAGTTTATTCAGTCTCCTCAAGGGGAAAAAGAGCCTCCCATCACTTTTTAGCTGTGGTGTCTTTTCTGCACAGCTCAGACTCCCCCAAACAAGACACCCACAAAGGCTAATAAAATGGCATGTGTGCAGATCAACATGCCAACAACGAGTTCTCCACAAAATCACAAGAGCCACAAGCATTGGTCACTGTGGTTGTTTGCTTTTTCTCATCTTTATGGTATAAAACTATTATTGACAACATCAAAATATGCAAATATTCTAATAGCCACAAATACCATCTGAAACACTCTGGTTCAAGCATTTCAGATAAAGGATGTTCAACCTGTAATAAAAGGAGCGCAGACAGCTGGCGCAAAGCTCTTAACCTCATTGTTTCCCTGTCATACTGCCCTGGATGGGAGCGTAATGACAGGCGTACAAGTCATTCTGAAAACCTGAGAATGAACAGACAGTTCAAGGGACACTAGGGACACTGAAGAGCTGTTCCGCCAGTCCTGGCCACCACCCTTACATCTCTTACTTCATAAAGAAAATGAGCCCCTAAATTTCCATCCAGTGTTTTGGATTTCTCTTCATTGCATGTAGCCAAACTCAATCTAGTGATCAGGGAGGCAGTGCGCTATTAATAAAGAGAGATAAGTAAGGTGTGATCCTGGTCTTCAAATGACTGTCATCTATCAGAGAGATTAGAAGTGGGGCACAGCTGCAGTGCCAGGTAGGATATGACAAAGCACATGCCCAAAGCTAGTGTGCTCAAGAGAGTCCAGGCGAGGGACAGAAGGCTTCTAGCTAAAAGCATCAAAATGGGGTCATGTCACATTAAACTACTACATTTATCCCACATGGCAGGCACCATGAAATCCAAGGGAATAAATCTCTGCTGGTGGAACTACAGAAAGTGCACACCCTGGGGTTACTTACTGTTACACAGTGGCTCCCTTTCCTTACACAGGGCTGAGGAGCGGAGTTGAGCCAGGTGGAGCCAAGAGGGTGAGTCACAATAATCTTCTCTCTTCTTTCCCTCCTCTGTCCCTTCTATCTGCATGACAGAAAGTCCTAAATACACATTCTGGGCACTCAAAAAGGAAAAGCTCCTCCATGAAGTCTTTTCTAGGTGATTCTGCAGGCTCATGCCCAAGATGCCCTAGAGAGAAACACTCCCAAGAAAGAAAGCTTTTAGCCGGTTTTTAAACCATCACAATCAAACCCTTGATGTGGAACCTAGGCCTGACACCTGCCATGAAGGAGCCTGCTCAGGACATAACGGTAACCATATGAAGAGTCATGAGACCCACGAACCTCATCTCCCGGAGGAGCTGCACACAAAGCCAACACATAGAGTTCTTTAAAGCAGGTCTCCCGGACCACCATAGGCCAGGGCAGGAAACACAGGATCACTAGGTGCAGCAACCACACAGTGCAGCTGGTCCTCTTTCTCTCTGCTGGAAACCAGACACCCTAAAATGTAAGCTGTTGGGTTCTCCATTCCCCTGCAAGCTGCTGACCTCCACTGACAGCTTTAGGGCCACCTTCCCTGGTCTGTACCCTTTGTCCAAAGGCCCATTAATCTTCCTGAAAAACAACATCCAGAAGAGAAGGAAATTGGTCCTCCAGGTGTACCAAACAAGCCTGGGTCCCAGCAGAGACCCCATACCCTCTGCCTATCCTGCCCCACACCTACAAAATTCTGCAAAACTGCTGTTCTCACTATGAGATCAGTAACTATAAAAATATTTTGCCTAAAATGCACAGGCTATAACAAATTAAAAGAATTCTATGTTTGTGTCATCTAAGGCATTAAATTTGAAAAGACAGCCACATCTCATCACATCGCATAGTCAAAAAATACAATGTATATACTGAAAACACACTTGTGTCTAATGAACTGCACTCCATATGCAAATGAACACATGCAAATTGGCTCTGACATTTTCTTTTACATAAAGTCAATATTTCCATGGATCATTAAATATATGCCTTAGCATACTCATTTCAAAAGAAAAATTAATGGCTATGAAAACAAATTCTCTGGTACAGGCAATGTAAAGATTCAAGCCAAATATGCTGCAATTGTAAAATATCTTAACACGCTTGCTAACAATACTTAGGCTTCAATGCAAGCAAACCCAGAAATTTTATATTGTATTTTTTTCACAACTTAAAGCTGCTTAATTGATTCTGGTTTAAGTGCAGTTCAATGTAAATATTTTGCTTACATTTCAAATTGGTTTAAAATGATTATTTATTTTATGGATTTATTTTCCTTAATTAGATGAGAAAAGAACATAAAACCAACCAGGCAGCAAGAAGAATCAGGCCTGAGGGTTATAATATCTGCCCTATTGACTGCTCTCTTCCTAGGAACTCACATCGCATAGCATCTGGCAAATAGAGGACCTTATTCACTATTTTAATATAGGTTAATTAATTAATTACTTGACTAGCTACTTGCAGTGTCTTATCATCCTTTTACCTAATTAAGATAATAATAATAATATTAGGTAACTTTTTTGATGCTTACTATGTTCCAGATACCCTGAAATGTAAGTATTCTACTCTGTTTACAGATTAGAAAACTGAGGCTCAACAAGGTTAAGTAATGTGTCCAAGGTCAGGTAGATAATTAGGTATCAGAGCCAATATACCAACACAGGTCTGGGCACAAAACTCCCCAAAAAACCTGCATATGGTTTCCCCAGTCTAGTGCCCATGAGAGGTTACTAGAACAGTATGTAGGTGGGAGCCCGTGCCCACCACATGCCATCTGTCTGGCACTCCACAGGAGGCCCCATGGTCCTGGCAAATCTACCACAGTCCAGAGTCATGATGGATCCCTGGCCTTGCACCTGCAGCAATCTCAGAGAGACTCAAGTTAGCTCTGCTCGTAGTGTTGCAGGCAACTGAGTTAGATAGAAATATTATAGGTAGTCAGATAAAGCTGGGCCCTTGAAGGAGCTAGTGTGGAAGACAGAATACCTTACAACTGTGAGAAAGATGGGCACTTCCACTGTGCACCAGACCTCAGACAAAAGATGAAACAAATGCACCCACATACCTCCCTAGGGATGGACATCAGCGATTGATATTCTAAATAGGTATCAATCACCTTGAAAAAGCCAGGAGGAGTCACTAACCCAACTCCCTACAGGAAAAGCCCCTGTTCTGTATTCATGCCTGATAGCTATGTCATGACTTGCTTCCTCATTTGATTCCGATTTAACCAATTTTACCTGAGCAATAGTACTCGCAGTCTTATTGGCTGACCATAGTTTTGTCCCAACTCATGCCCACCTGTGATTTCCCATTTTTCCCCACCCTGGGCCTGCCTCACCTCGTGGTTTTGCTCTCCATTGTTCCAAAAATTCATTGTTCTATTTTAGACAACATGAACTCATACTAGGCATCTAGCAGCATGGGAGTTTCTTTCCCCTATATCAATAGCACCAGAGCACCTTTCTCCTTTTGCCATGGAAATAACATCAAAGGGGCATAGCCTCCCATTTGCAGAATCTGCAGCAGGGGGAAGCCAAGTGAATACCAGGAAGGTTCCTGGGGAAACCAGAAGAAAGAGGCCACTCCACGGCCTTTTCAGTGCAACTGGAATACTTGGATGTTACTGGCTGTCACCACCTCATACCGTCATCTACTCTAGGGACAAAGCCTACATAGACAATTATAATGTCTGTCTGAAGGTTTCCCTCTTTCTAAAATCAGGTGGGAGGTGCACACCTGTAATCCCAGCACACAGGAGCCTGAGGCAGAAGGATCACAAGTTCAAGACCAGCTTGGAGTATACCAAAAAAACAAAGAAAGAAAATGACTACACTGCCCAGACTGGTCTCTTAACATACTGTACTTCGCAACAGAGAAAAAAAATCCCTTTCGAATGAACTTCCTATCCATTTAGTGAGTTCACCCTCAATCCCACTTCTTAGGAACTTTCCATCCCTAAAAGGAACGGAGTTCTGGGCTCTGAAGAGTCGGTGAACTGATGTCAACATTTAAGCTCAGTCCTGTTTCTCCTATTCTCAAGCCCTTATAGTGGGGAAAGGATAGTATAAACCTATAGGACTGAAAATGATAACATATGTGTACGTTTAATACTTCTAATACGCTAACCAACACATGGGCTAATAATAACACAATTCTTACAGTACTGATATAGTTATTATTTTACTACCAAAAATGTCACATCATTTTCATGCTGTTTGAATGCCAGGTTCTATTCCAGAAAAAAAATGAATAAATGCCTATCTCAATCTTCAAGAGCTACTGACTGTTACTCCTCAGATTATTCAGAGCAGACAGAGAGGACGGAACTTAAAAAACTATGACTGTGGAATGGGTGCTGCTGGATGAAGAGGAAAGAACAAGTCACAGGGCAGAGGGTACATCCGCAAGTTTACTTCAGGTTACAGGGCACAGAGGCCCTGGTCACCTCCTCCCACACTGGGACTTCCTGTTTGGAGAGAGGTCCTCCTTCGAGAGGCTTACAATTAAATTTAATGATACACTTGCACAACTGAATGGTCCTATGTACGATAAAGCTTCTAAGAACACTCTGGAAAATCCAAGTGGCTCTCCTATGATCCATAAACAGTTCTAATTCCAAATCCAAATGAAAGCAAACAGTTCATTTGAAAGTGAACTCCGACCACTAGTTCCCTTCTTAGCTAAAAAAAAGTCTGTCTTTAAAGAGCAGAAGACATTTTTATATCAATAGACATAGTAGACTATATTACCATTCCTTCTAGGGAGAAAGGACTTGAATCTCCCATTTCTAGACCCCTAATATGTTCTGGCTCCTAAGTTAAGACTTGTGCCTAAATTCAGCCCAAAAATTGAGTTTCTTCATGAAACTTCCACTCTGCTTGTCCAATTACCAGCAATATAAGCAAGGTTCTCCAGGGAAGCCAGCCCACCACTAGACAGAAGCACACTTGTATTAATTTCCTATGGCTGCTGTGACATCATTGTACATTTAGAAGCATAAAAGAACACTAATTTGTTACCTTATAATGCTGAAGTCAGATGTCTCAAATGGACTTCTACCGAGGTGTCAGTAGAACTAGATCACATCTAGTGGCTGCAGAGGAGAAGCTATTGGTTTGCCTTCCCCAGTTTCTAGAGGGTGCCTGCACCCTTTGGCTGATGTCTCCGACTCCATCTTCAAAGCCGCAGTGGCTGGCCAAGTTTTCTCACCCTGCATCATTTCCCTGCTTTGATTCTCACTTCTCTTTCTCTGATTCTTTTAAGAAGCTCTGGAGTCACACCAACCCTGCTCTGAGAATCCAGGGTAATTTCCCCAGCTCAAGATCATTAACTTCATTATATCCTGAAAGACGGTTCTGCCACACAATGTAACAGACTACAGGTACAAGGATTAGGATGGGGCCCTCTTTAGGAGGTCTTTATTCTACCTACGACAATACTCTCACATAGTAAAGGTGAAAAACAATACAATGAAGGCGCAGTGAAAAGCCGCAAATATAAGTCTGTCTTACTCAGGCATTCTAGGACCCAGAGTGTCACAGTTTTCATGTGCAGAGCCATGATGTCCCCTGTGTCCGGGATGGTTAGAGGGCTGGCACAGGGAGTTCTGTGCTTCACCTAGCGGTGTGCAGCTGTCCAGGCCCACTCTGCCCGCGGAGGAAGCTGGACCTCAGCATCCTCTCGGCCCGCACTGCCTCCGATCATGTGTCCCTGGCTTCATCAGGCCAACCTGACTCAGGAACGCCAAACTTGCTTTCACTGGGGCCTCCACATAATCTTCTCATTGCTACTGTCTATCTCCACCCTCACTTCATCCTTACACAACAAGCTATATCAGGTCTCAAATGAACACAGGGTCCTCCTCCAACAGAGTGAAGAGCTGTCCACTTACCTTTGGCGCAGGGTTCTTACGGCACTGAGCTGTGAGAACGTTTGAGCAGCAGTCTACCCTCCTGGTTACAAGGCTCTACGCAGGAAAGTCCCTGCCCTGCCCCTTTTCTGCTTCCTGAAGCCCTGTGTTTTTTCATATGGCCATAATGTCTACAGCAAGCTGTGCGGCCTTGAACTTCCTAACAAAATACCGGGAATTCTGCCTGAACCACCTGTGCATTAGAGAGCATAGAGGCGCCATATGTTTGAATCTAAAAGGTGTTAGAAAAGCCTTCGTAACAGTTGCAGAACTCTTCGAGGCTGAGTCAGATGGACGCAAGTTGGAGTCCAGTCTGGAAATTCAAAATAAGTAATTTTAAAAAGTCTGGAAATACAGGTCAGTGCTAAGAACTGGGTTCAATTCCACTACTACAAAAGAGGGGGAGGGGATAAACATGCACAATTATAACTTTAAGTGAAAATTAAACCTGTTGCAACCACGTATAAGAACTTTAATGAAAGAAATATCTCCATGGCCCTAAACTGATATATAATAAGAAAAAAGTGTTTGTTTATGACACAAAAATTAGCTACCTTAATAAACACTGAACATTCATGGAATCCAATATTATGTAACTGCTTTCACACAATGAAAAAATACTTTTTTCTTAGATTTATTTTGTTTTCACTTTTGTTTTTTGTTTTATCCCCTGCATTAGGGAATAAAAATTTCATATAACTATAGTACACAACATGATATTTTGATATGATTATGTATTTTGAAGTGATTAAGTTTTGATGTTATTTCACACACCACTTTTCTGGTGGTATTATTTATCAACTATTTTAATAATTTTCAAATATAGAATACATTATTAACTATAGTCATTGTGTAAAAACATTTTGCAATAGGTATAAAATAGTGAACAATAAATAATGAATATATGTAGATATATATATAGGAAGACAATGCAAGTAAAGTTAAAGAAATGTCAGAAATTTCCTCTGGATAGCAAGTATATGGGTGAGGATTCGTTAGTTGCAAAAAACAGGAATTGATTCTAATTTCAACGAACGGGGGTTTCATCAAATCTCGGAGAGCTCAAGGGATTGAAAAGTGGGAGGCCACACTTCTAAATAGGAGGACACTATTGCCATTCTAGAAACTTCTAGGCAGTAATTTCAAGAATATCTTCACATGGGAGGACAGGTCAAGGTTCCACCACAACTCCAGAACTTTTAATGTATCTGTCAACTCTACTCAAAATTCTAATTCTTGAGAAAGAGCATTCCATTTGCCCAGCCTGGGACTAGAGGAGAGCAGGGCAAGTGCTCCCAAATCACGGTCCTGTATCATGGAGGAGAGATTCAGTTTCCCAAAAGGAAATCACGGGGCTTACGGGAAGGAGTGGATGATGGGTAATTTTGTTTGTTTTTTAAGTCCACTTCTGTGCAATGAAGTGGAAGTGACTATCTCATTTTTATACATTTTCTTTCCTTCAAAATGCTTTATAGTGATGATAGGTTATTTTTATCAAGCTAATTACATTCTCCTTTTCTACACACACATAGGAGGGGAAGGACTGCAGACTACCCATCAGAATCTGCTCTTTTTTTTCCAACACCACAGCTAAAGGGCATTACCCAGCCTTCGCAGCAGGCAGGCACAGCTGTGCAGTGGAGGTGGCATGACTAAGGTCTCTCCAGGGAAAGCAATCTCTGCTTGCTTCCCTTCCCTGGGCAGAATCTTCTTATAGCTGCCACCAAGCTCCATCATATGGATGCCAGCCACTCCCTAAAAATGTGGCGCCATGAATTGGGAAGAACCTGAGTCTTTCAAAAGCTCCATGCAACACAAGTACTCTGCCCACCTAGAATGTTCCCCTCAGACTTATACTTCCTCAAGCCACTAAATTCACATGGAGTCTGTGTTGTAGCACCCTAGTGTTGCCCTGATTAACAGAACAGAAGCCATAGGTCCTTGCAAGGGCACCAGCTACATTTTGAGAGGCTAATGTTCCACTAGCTACATTCTGAGAGGCTGTGTCGTGTAATGATTAAGAGCCCACATTCAGGTGCCAGATACTGGGACTCAAATACTGATGCTAGGACTTACCAGCAGTGTGACCTGGGTGAGGTTGTTAGCCAGTCTGTGCCTCAGCTTCCACATCTGTAAAATGGGGTTACTTGTAGTACTTATCTCACAGGGTTGTTCTGTAGACTAAGCAGATTCATCTACGCAAAATATTAATTAGGTATGGCACACGGAGCTGTTACAATGTGTACATTACTTCAAAAGAGTAGGCTTATTTTTTACAGCTGTGGTTCAGCTATTTGACTTGGAAAAAATTAACACAACTGTAGGTCAGCCCTAAAAATAAAAAATGAACAAGGATAAAGCCTAAATTATCAAAAGTTCCCTGTTTAAGCCACAGAAATTATTAATGCAATTGTAAGAATGACCTCTTTGAGAAACCCCAAGACATGCTTACACTCCCTGGAGCTAAAGACAGAATTTTACTCTAAATTCTCCTGTCTCCAGGTTCTGTGAGTTTCGGGAGGCCTTTTAGCCTTATTTGCACAGGCATGTTCTAATCTGAGCACATGCACACACCCTCACTGATTTAGACACCACTGCTCACTCTGCATTTCAAGCCACGATTTATGCCGCTTCAGAATAAAGTACCATTCATTCTGTTAAGAGGCACGTTGCTACTGCATAAAAAGGTGGCTTGTTAATTCATTTCTCAAGTTTTAATGCTCTCTTACAATTTCTACCAGAACTTCTGTAGTATTTTTAGGCATGTATTACTGTACTGTGGAAAAAAAAATAAACTAACCCCTTCCTCACACTCCCCCCCGCCCGCGACTTAATTCACCCACTTTCAGCTTGGGCTATTCAAGAGGGAATGAAAATAACATCATCCTTTAACACAAACAGCCTGACTGCTGAGAACCCCCCCGCCCGCGACTTAATTCACCCACTTTCAGCTTGGGCTATTCAAGAGGGAATGAAAATAACATCATCCTTTAACACAAACAGCCTGACTGCTGAGAAGCCAGAGGTTACAAATATATCACTAGACATGTTCACCAAGAAAAAAGTTTTTGCTGTTCCTCTTTTTTTTTAACTGATAGACTCTTCAAAAGCAATAAACACAGATGTCTTATTTCTACCACAGAACATCCCATGGATATTTGTCTAACAATTGAAGCCAGTAAATGTGACCAATCAAGTACAACCAAGTGCACTGAAATGTAGTACTAGTGGGAAGACGGCAAGTTATCTTTTGAAAATTAATACATATTAAGCCAAGGAAACTCACTCTGACATTTATGTAGCCATTTGCTTGTCTATTTGCTTGCTTGTCACAGGACTGTACGCACATGGGCAGACGGTGCCCACATGCAAACTGGGACCCATTCCTATGCATTGTTCCCATTCCTCTAATGGGCACAGTTTAAGGCCAATGGTGGAAGCCATAGAAAGCATATGAAACACTTCCATCTTAGCATCCAGATTGAAAATGGCCTGCTTCAAGAAGCATGAGTCTGGTTCCCCAGGAGTATTCAAGCACAGACTGGACAACCTGGAATGCTGTGGACAGACTTCAAGTGCCAGAAGGCCAGACAGACCACACAGATTCCTTCCAGCTGTGAAGGCCAAGGACCCCACTAAGGCCCACTTTGTTTCATGTAGACCTAGCACTGTTCCTCTCCTGCACTGCCTAGTGGCAGGAGATGTGGAGTATATACAACAAGTATGATCCGAATGTCCTTCCTCTTTCCTGGCCCTCTGCCTTGATTGGCGAGAGCCACAAGCCCCGCTGCCTGGAGAGACTCCTGGGTTCCCTCCTATAGCAGTCAGGAATAGCTGGACAGTGTCCCAACCTTATTTTCAGGGTAGAATCACCTTTGGGTGAGGAGATATTGTTGATTTCTTCCAGTGCTGCCAGTTTTCTGGAAAGAAAGAGAATAACAGAGGCCTGGATGCTGTTGTACCCTCCTGCAAAGCAGAGGGGGAGACCTCAAGAAGGAGTATTGTGGAGTCCACCAACCTGGAGATCTTCAAGGTAAAACCTTCACAGTCTTACTGAAAGTGTCCACAGGATGTTCAGAGATCTCCATGCTACAGTCAACTCTCACCTGCATCCACAATAGTAAAGCAGAAAGCTCATTCCTTGAGAAATCCAAAGCACAAATCACACAAAACATCCTTGCACTCCCTTCTTTAGATCTCACTGTCCTAATGCCTACATGAGAAGGCTCTGAACCACCCAAAGGGCGCGAAGTTCAAGACAAAGCAAGTAGGACAGGTGGCCCCCACAGCAGTCCCAGGCTAGCTAAGCAAGAGCTTGAAAATACAGCCACTAATAGAATTTGCACACTAGATAACTTCCAATCAAGAGTCTAATAAAAAACTGCTTAGGTGACGAAAAGTGTTAGGTAACTAAAAATGTTCTGCTTTGTTAAACTTGTATATGTACAGGCTAAGGTTGGAATTATAAAGTTTAAACAGCCTGATATTCTGAATGGACCTAAAAAAATGTACTCAGAGATAAGCAAAAACATTCAATGTCTAGGTGAACACACAGGAAGGAACAAGTAGGTCAGGCTGTCAGCTGAGCACCGTCTGTCCTTAGGTGCAAAACCATGACACGGCATCCACCTGGCAGCCAGACCTCCCAGATCCATCCAGCAAACAACGTAGCCTGGACCCCTGTACTCAGGAGCAAAATGGTTCGTGATCATCCTAGAGCCAAGGGTCCTTTCATAGGCTGCTGGTTTTTACTGGTCAGTGACACGAAAATAATTTTCCTGTATTGTATCACTCCAACCCTCCCATAAACCAGACTGCAACTGCCACTAGCCAGAACTTCCCCAGTAACCACAAACATACTGCACCCCGGCAGGCCGAAACCAGCTCTGCTGCCTCTGCCTTCTTGATGTCAGCAAGCACCCTGGGAGGAGGGATGGAAAGTTTAGGGAAGCCTCAGGGAATATGAAACTAACTTGTATTAATTTTTTAAGTTAAATTTATTTTATAGCTGAAAAAATAATTATACATATTGATGGGTAACGCTATACTTCTGTGTATGTACACACTGTTTAAAGTTTAAGTAGGTGAAATATATCCATCTTCCCAAACATTTATCATGGCTTGATGGTGAAAACTTTCCAAATCCTTTCTTTTAGCTTTTTGCAACATTATCAAATCAAATGCGATGGTTAGGGTCAATGTGGACCTTATGGGGAAATTTGATTTGGTTTTCATCCCGTTTGTTTTGTGCCCAGAATCATGGGGAGAATTGAGTTCCAGAGGAGAGCGCCCACTGTGCTGTGCAGTGGCACACAGAACGCCTTGCTCCTGAGTCGGTACCTGCTGATTGACCTTGCCACCTCCCACCCTCGCCCCTGCTCTCCCCGCCCCTGGCTCACTTTACAAGTTCAACATCTGAGAAGTTTTTGATGCTCACAAGGCAACTTCATTAGGCTCGGCAGAGCACAGCACCTCAGAATTACCTGCCATGAAAATACGCTCCTGAGACTATTCTGCAGATGGATAACAGGAATGGTTTTATGATAAAGTGAGTGTATTTCATAGCACTCAAATGCACACTTCAAAATGGTGAAAGTGAAAAGTTCTGTTATGTGTATTCTACTATAATTTTTTTAAAAAATCTCCTGCTGAACGGATGGGACGAAGGAAAGGAGAAAAGAAAAAGACAAAAATGTATGTATGTATGTATAGAGGAATATTCATGAATATACATATGTGCAGGAGGGCTAACATGGTTCTACTATTGTATTATATCACTTAATGCTAAGCAATAATCGAAGACAGG
>PVLD010023693.1:0-26922 GCA_004027595.1 Dinomys branickii | reverse complement strand
TTTCCTCAGTCGTTTTTGTATTAGCAGAAATGAAGATAACTTTATATTATACAGCATCCAGTGCAAATTCCCTACTATCTTATCTATAATTTGATATTTCCTTTAATGTTTTTGTGTTAACTAATGTGAAGATAACTATGTAATACAACATCCAGTTCTAATTCCCTACTATATTCTGTATAACTTTGTATTTTCTGTACTGTTTATGGCTTTTCTGGTTCATATGTCTCCATTCTTTTGTCTTTAAAATAAAATTTAAAAAAAAATCTGAAGGACAGCCGTAATTACTCATATGCTAGTATGACGGCTACAAGAGTAGACAGAAAAAACACAGAATGCCAGATTCTATCAAATTGGAAGAAGTTACCAGACAATCCCCTAAAAGTATAAAGAATTCAATAGCTTTACAGTTTCATCAGAAAGCCAGGCTTGGTGGTGCATGCTTCCTATCCCAACAGTGTACAGGAGCCTGAAGCAGGAGGATCACTGCAAGTCTAAGGCCAGCCTGGGTTACATAGGAGTTCAAGACTGGCCTGAACCACATGGTGACTCAAAAAGCCAAATTGAAAGGAGTTTCATTAGAGCAAAACAGGGCAACAGGCTACAACCTTATCTGAGCAGAGACATTCCTACTAAAACTTTCAGTAACTGTCAAAAGGAGGTTCAGCCTGGATTTCAGAGAAAAGTCTCAAAGCTTCAGATCTTATCACTGACTAAAATTAGTAAGCGCCCTTAGTCCAGGAGGTGACCGTCTCCCCCGCAGGTCTCTTCATCCTCAGGGAGGCTGAATTCTCTAAGGCAGAGCGTTTCTTTTAGCTGTAGTTACTAGTATTGTTTGAGATACCATAAAGACTGTAGGGTTTAAAATTTTTATTAAATTTTTATTCTTATTAGTACATGTTTGCAGTAGAAAATGGTTATATTCCTCATGGGGAGTTGGTACATGTATCTAATACGTCTTAATTCTTTCGTCATCCCCCCTAAAGGGTTTTAAAATACGATCTAAGCACAGAAGACACTGTACACATGGTTTTATAATCTAATTCTTTCCAATAAATCCTTAAAATAAATTCCCATGATAAGACTGACCAAATAAAAATAATTTAAGACTTTGATACATACTGACAAACTGCCTTCCAGAATTGTATCAACTCATACTCCTACTAGCAATGTGTGTGGGTGCCTATTTTCATAAACAGATCAAAGCATTACCAATTTTTAAATTATTTTGTGATCCGGTTAAATATATTTTTATAATATATAGCCATCTGGCATTTCTTCTGTTAACTTTTTTTCCCCACTAGATTAATAACTATTCAGTAACTGAATTACATTGATTACAAGGATAGTTCCTGCAGTCTTAAGGGGAATATACTGAATTTCATTTTTTCTTATATCAGAACAACGGCTTTTAATCATAGGCATTTATGAAAATTCCCTAAGGAAATTTAAAAGACACGTCTGTCTAAAAGTTCAATCAGCCTCAGACACAACAAAGCCTCCAGTGTCTTCCTCAATAATAGTATTTTAAATTGATTATAATATACCCTCTTTAAGAACCACTGATTTAGGGGATTAATATAAGGTTATATACTATTTTAAGATACTATACTATTATTATACTATTAAGGTTATTATACTATTTTAAGTATTCATATTTACTTTCTTCAATAAATATGCTTAATAATGATATTGAGTTCTTGTGTCTTTTTTCTTTTTATATGTATGTATTTATTTATTTTGTCTTTTGAGACAGGGTTTCACTATGCAATTCAGGGTGGCCTTGAACTCACTTTGTAGTGCAGGCTGACCTCGAACTCCACAGCAATCCTCCTGCCTCAGCCTCCTGAGTGCTGGGATTCCAGGTGTGAGCCACTGTTTTGGATTTAAACAGTAGGTCTCAGCATATAGGCCAGGCTGTCCTGAAATTTGTGGTGATTCTCCTGCCTCAGGGATTATAAGCTTTTGCTACCACACTAGTCTTATGTCTGCTTTTTACACTTATTTCTGTTTCATTCTTGACAGTTGTATGTTGCTATTCTTGCTTTTCATATTTAAAATATTGGAATGTTTCATTTAGATATGCATCAAACACTATAGTCGTAAGCCAGCAAGAAGTAGGGCAAGTAAAGTATGCTAATCTAGACTAGGAACAGTTACTGAGATAAAGCCTATGATCAATGACTTGACTTAGATTTTTTGTGAGTTGAGATATTGTTCAGAGAGTAAGTAAGAACTTTTGTGTTCAGTTTAAAATGGATAAACTCCTGGCGTGGTGTGGCGTGGCGTGGCGGCGCACTCCTGTAATTCTAGTGCTCCAGAGGCTGAGCCAGGAGGGTCACTACTAGAGCTGAAGGCCAGACTGGGCTACAAAGTGAGTTCAAGGTCAGCCTGAACTACATAGTTAGACCCTGCCTCCAAAAAAGAAAAAGCTGACTTTAAAGTTCTAAGAAATAAGTGCTTCTTGTATTGACAGGAACTAAGTAAGGAATACAATTTCCAGAAAAAACGAAACTGAGTAAATGTGTTTATAACCCTCAGGAAGCCTGGAACCAAGAAGGATCAACAGGAATACGAAGTCAAGCTGATGCCCGAAGAGGCTGATGAGCTGGTAGCTGTCTACTCTCAAATATGAGACTAAGTAATGGGCACTGGGAGAACCTGAGAACCATCACCAATCGTAGAAACACCAGTAAGTTTATACTGGGAGTAAGGTTCGAATTTCTTAGGTAAGCATTAAGACCGATTTAAACTTGTTCTAGGTAAGTTAGCTTTTACAACTTTCATTCACTTTTATGAAGTCCTATTTATGTTTTTGTTCTTTAAACAGTGAAAACTATTTTCACTGAAACTCCAGGACGTTACGTTAATCAGCACTACCATGCTAAATTGAGATCGCTTGCACTTTGGCACAATGTAAGTATTATTTTATTTTATTTAGTCCTTGAGACATCTTCCCCAATTAAAATAAAAACTAGGCAGGTTGTGATGGTACAGATCTGTAATCCCGACCGGCAGGAAGATTGCTGTGAATTCAAGGTCAGCCTGGACTACATGGCAAGATGGTCTCAAAAACCCAAATAAATAACAAACCAACCAAACGAGCCATCTCAAATTTCTATAGATGGGGAAAATGGAGTAGAGAGAATACTACGGCGCTCCCGCCCCACGCTGGAGACTGCACCTAGGGCTCACACATGCTCAGCAAGGGCTCCACCACTGAGCCGGAGCTCCAGCCCTTTCTGTTTTGAGACAAGCTCTGGCCTGGAACGTATCATCCTCTTATAACGACTTTCCTACAACAAAATTCCTTATTTTTAGTTTAAATTCCTTGGCCTCCAGTTTGATCTATTTGTTCTTATTTGATTTTCGGAAGAAACTGTTTAAAGTTCCATCATCATCTCTAACACTTCATATGACACTTAAACCTTAATTATTGTATGTACATTAAAGAAATACAATCTTAAAATCAATATTGGTTTGAGATATAATTAATCAGATAAGTACAAACATACATAGGTTAATAACCCCTCCACCACAGCCTTGGCCCTCTCCTGAGAGTCTAAAATATAAAATAATGAATACTTTAAAACAAGCAACAAAGAGCAACCACCAAGAATTACTGTATCTGAAAAGTCTATCTTCAAATACTTAAGACTCTGGCCAACTAAACGGGAGAATTTTTTTTTACTATAAAGGTAAAATCTAAAATTACCCAAGGAAGCTAAGCAATTCCATCACTGGTGATGTTTCAAAGCATCAGGGACAGCTGTCCACTCTGAGTTAGCTTTATTTTTACTTACTGCTCTAATGTACCCCACAAGAGAAGTTTTGCTAGTGATCTTTCTGACATTAAGACTTCTTTCTTTAAATAAGGTGTAGTCTCCTTTTCTGTCCGCACTCCACCGTGTGTGTGTGTGTGTGTGTGTGTGTGTGTGTGTGTGTGTGCGCACGCACATACACTTAGATCAAACCCACAGCCTATCACTCTAAACAGGTGCTCTACCATGGAGTACAAACTAATACCTTTCCTATTTTTTTGAACTTAGCATAAAGTTCAGGTCCCTAAACTTTGTTTTTTAGTAGTCTAGGTCAACATGAATTTGTCAAAAATAATGAAGTTCATGGAAGACTTTGAGCAGTAATTTTTGGTTAACAAATTAAAAACAAGTATTAGGACTAGTGGCTCTAGCTCGATGATACAGCGCTTGTCCAATACGTGCAAGACCCCCCAGGTTCAGTTCCTAGCACAATAAAAATAAAACCCACTCCCCAAAACCCACACATATATGAACCAGATAGTGAAGAGACAGCAGAGTAAAAGTCTTATTCCTGCATCTGGTAAAACAACAGAAAATTGTCTTGAATTGTTCTTAGAAGGGCTTCATGGCTTTTTCCTGGACAAAACTAAAAGACACTTGGTAAGAGAGAAGAAAAGTTCCACATCTGGAGTAGGAACACCTGAGTCTCAGCAGTGGCTTGATCATGTTTTAAAAGTTGTATTATGTCACTGGATGACCCACCTCAAGTCTCTGGGGCTTTCTATTAAATGGAAGAGTCTGACTAGAATAGTACTTAAACATTCTTTGGCAGCTCTTAAAAATACGTACTTTATTTTTTAATCCAATATACATATACTTACTCTTCTTTGAAATAAAAGATTTATGTATACCTGTGAGATATAGTAGTATTTTCTGTATTACTCAAGTTCACAAAAAATTACTGGTTGATAGGACAGCTAAAATTAAAAAGGTAGTGGTGGCAAGCACATGAAACTGGAACCTTCATACATGGCTCACATAAATGTAGGCAGTAGAGCCACCGTGGAAAAGACTACAGTAGCTCTTTAATAAATAAAACACAGAATTATGGAAGACCCAGCAATTGTACTCCTAGGTACAGATCAAAAAAGAACTGAAAACAGGTATTCAAACAGAAGCCTATACACAGATGTTCCTCATATCAATATTTACAACAGCCAAAAGAAACAACCCAAATGGTTCAACAGAAAATACGGCATATGCACACATTAGAACACCCAGCCATAGAAAGGAATGAAGCACTGATGCAGCATACATGGATGAACCCCAAATGCAACGCTAAGTGAAAAGAAGCTGGTTACAAAAGGGTGTGTACTCGTTCACTAGATTATCTTGCTTAGATAATTTCCAGTTCTTATAAAACTCAATTCTCAGGTCTGGGGCTATCAATCCGTGGTAGAGTATTTGCTTAGCATTTATGAGGCCTGGATTCATTTCCCAACACCGCCCCCCCACCACTTTTTTCAAGCCAAAATGTGCCACTTGCTTACACACAATTTTTTTTTAAATTTGGTTGTCAAGATAATCCTGAAACTGAAGCTCAGAAAAATTAAGTCACTTCCCTAAAATCAACAGCAATTAAGTGACAGTAAAAAGTATTAGAACTCAGTTCTGATTCGGAAATCCCTACAATTTTCAATGTGCAATTATGTCAAGCATTTTAACATACCATAATAATGAAGCAAATCTAAAAACCATTATTACCTAATAAATGAAATGAAGTTTGATACACTGTATTCTGATACACTGTGTCAAAAACAATGATATAGCAGTTAATTATTTTTAGCAGACATATGTGTACTTAATAACCAAAATTTATACAACTACAAACACATTTTCAATCTACAGTTTGGGTTAGCTGTAATTTTAGCAATGTGGCCAAATTAGAAAATTTTCAAGTGGTTTGAATACTTTAAACACTAAACCTAGTACCAATAATTTAATCATTTCACTTACAAGAAGAAAAGATGTCCCTGAAGGAAGAACTAAGAAAGTTTGCTTGGAAGTATCTATAGCAGTTAAGTAAAAATTTGGTAGTGAAAATGATTAACTTCTAAGAAGTAGGCGAATGTAAAACTCAAGATTTATTGGCCCTGGAACATTGTTCACTTTGAGTTTATCACAATCAGATAAAATCCCAGTATATCTCACGGTCAAACAAAAGTCAGCAGCAGAAAGAAATTTTAAAGAGATGTTTTACTTTAAAAATGCCAACACTCTTACTTAACAGCATGCATGTTCAGAGACATCTGGCAAAAAATATACAGATACTACTCAAGACTGAAACATGCTATTATTAATATTATGAAAATGTTTTCATTGTTTAGCATTATTCACACTTGATTCCTTCTCCTTTCTGTGTCTCTTATTTTCTTTACACTAAAGTATCCAGTGCAAATAAGAAAGCTCCTAATTACAAATTTCAGGCCTTATTATCAACCACAAAACAGTTCACTCCAGGAGTATATGCGCCTATACTGATGTTTCTTCAAAGGTATAACTACGTAGTCACACAAACATATATGACAGACGCAGTCTTCCCTAGCTTATTCCCTTTATAAACTGTGCACTGTATTTGTACATGTCTTTAGCCCCCAAATTACTTCTCTATAAACACAAAAACAAAAGCAGTGAAATCTATAACCCAGAAATATCTGAAAATTGCCCTGTTCTATCTTACCCCACTATAACCTGCGTTGTTCTTTTCTCAGGATTTCTCTTACAAGGTAGTCTGCTTTGATTATGAAAGCAAACAAAGACATTTTATAACAAAGCAAGGTTTAAAACTAATGCCTGTTTTAAGGAAGCTCCTTAGTATATTACAATTTCTATAATTTATAATGTTGATATTAATCACTCATTTGAAATTAATTCTCAAATCAGTATTTTTAAATTTTTACAAGATTCTAATGGCTTTTAAACAAAATTTAGCTTATCACTTCTGAGTATTTTCTGTCAGTTCCATCCTTGCACTTTTATTATCATACACTGCCATATTCACAAATAATTTAATTTTTAAAAACCACCCAGATAAAGTACCTAATCTCTACAATGACATTTTAAATTCTTAGAATACTCTATTTACTCACGGATAAATGATGCATTATTTGAAAACTGAAGGCTCCTTCTCAAAGAAATAAATCAGTTGTCCTATCCTTCCCTCATTTAAAATAAAGTTGCTGTTTCTGGCTGTGAAAAGACTAAGAAGCTGTCTCCAGTCATGTGTGTATTAATCAAAATACTGGCAAGGAGGCACATACAATTTTAAGGGAGTACTTCTGTTGTACTTTGATGTGTTAGCAGATTATGAGCAGAAAAAAACGTTAAAAGCTATTACATTTAATTTTAAATCAAAACTTAAAACTGAATATATCTAAAAACTGGAGCTATGACAACAACAATCCACAACTTGAGCTAGTTTTTCACATTTGATACAATTAACAGGAATTTGCATTAAATCTATGACTTATTTCTCAAAATGTTAAATCTTCTGTCCAATAAAGAATTATAAATTCTTGGTACCATGTTTCAAATTACTTTAAAATATGTAAAAAAGCCTTAAGTCTAAAGAGCAACAACAGTATTTATGAGAACCACTGGGGATTACCAAATATAAGAAAATACAGCTGTCCTTTAGGAAAAGGCAGAGCCTGGAGATGTCACTCAGTGGTACGCGCAACTGCCGAGTGTGTGTGAAGCCCTGAGCTTCCGTTCCCAGGTAAAAGAAAAGAGAAAGAAAAGAATAGAAAAGAAAAAAAGCAGCAACAGCAGCAGGGGACTCCTGGATGTCAGGGGCTGAGGTGAGGATCCCCTGAACCCAGTAGCTGGAGGCCCGTATAAGCAATACAGTAAAAAATTGTCTCAAAAATTTAAAAAGAGAGAGAAAGTGGGCCAGAGATATAGCTCAGTGGCATAAGCACTGCATGGCAAGCCTGAGTTCATGAGTTCGATTCCTGGTATCAAAAAGAAAAAAAAAAAAAAAGAAAGGAAAGAAACAGGAAAAAGGAAAAAAAACTACAGAAACAATCTCTTTTTGTGTGCGTAAGCACAAAAACTAAAAAATTTCCCCAAATGAGTCTGGCTTAACCTGTATGTTTCATTGTTGTGATTATGAGAATATTATCTATTAAGCATTGATGCCTGATTCTAAGTAATGCAAATGGGCAAATAAAGTCAATCTTAAAGAAATTTAGAAAGAAAAACAGAAGACTTGACTCCAACTGTATATATTACAGCACAAACCTTGTCCAATAAATGGTGTTTACAGAATATTTTAGGGAGGAAGGGAAAAAGGCATGGTAGGAATTGAAAGTTAGTGAGAGCCAACTGGGTATGGAGTATTTTTACTCTAATACAATCTTTAGAAACAACATAGAATTGCTTCAGACATGTGACCTTAAAGTGATCACTGTGTGAAACAATATTTCCTTATCATAAAGTGAAGCAGGTGAAGTAGATCAGGCACATTTCTGTATGTCTTCAGTATGCATCACTAGGTAAAAAAATTTCTTCATATAAATGTATTACAGGTTATGTATGTAAATCTTTTGTGCATGCATTTGAAACATGGGTCCTGAATGATTATGTAAGAAGGAAAAGAAGCAGATGATCTGATACAGTATAGTAGAAACTGCTCCAGACTTGAAATAGAGAGATCTAGTGAGAAACAAATGCAGCATATATACGGTGCCTTGGAAAAATTAGAAAACAGTTACTGTACTCTGGGTCTCCATGGCTTTGCATGCTCGGTGAAGTGCAAGGCCGGCTGTGAGACCCATTCAGTCCCCACTTGGTGCATGTGCTGTGTACGCTATGCCTCAAGTCTGGGTCTGGCCAATTCAAACAGGGCCCTGCACAGCACTTACTAGCTTGGTGCCGTATGCAAGTGATTTAACTGAGGTTCAACCTCTTTATCTCCCAAATGGAGATTACAGTTCTAGTTCACAGGATTATTTTGAGTGTTACTACAGAGACTAATACCTGCTAAAGTACCCAGTACCAGGCTCAATAGACACTTAAGTGAATAGCCAAATAGCCAAATTATTACAATACAAAAACTCTCATAAAAAAGTATTTCTTTTTTCCCATCTAAAAAAACCCCAGTAAGTCACTTAGAAATAAAGCACTTCACTTGAGTTAGTCTAGTTTTAAAGGCAGCACAAATTAATGTATAAAGCAGCATTTCTCAAGCTGACTTCTACATTATTCTAACACTCATTCAGGGAGTGCAGGAAAAGGCAGGCAAAAAATTCAATGCTCAAATTTGCTAAGCTGGAGTATATGCATTCCACATCAATCAGTCTCAGAGCCATAATGTCTACATTGAGGAGCTGTATTTAACTTACTTAACAGTGAAGTTATCCGGTCACAAACCTCTTTCATATATACATAAAACTTACAAGACTGGTTTAAATCTTTTTTTCCACAGAATAGTGTATGAAATTCTGAGCCACATTTTATATGTATGATTCTATATGAATAGCACCTGTTTATTTTACTGACAGTTCTTAAAAACATAAAATACGTTTTAGGCTGCAGTTAATTTCACTGCTACTTGTCAAACGAGGAAAATTCAAAATCTGAAAATTACTTTCTAATATTTAACATAAAAATTTGAGTCTGATATAAAAAATGAATCAAAACTTTATGTTAAGCCACATGTAGAACTTTTTATACCTAAAAATGGTGAAACATTTAAGTTACATATCTGCTCTATATGGCTAAAAAAAAGAATGATTACAAGGCTTTCCAAGAAAATAATCCAAGTAACTATGACTTACATCCTTAAGCCCTCACTCCTCCCTACAGATTTACATTACAGCGTATATAACGCAAAAACGTTTTTTATCCTGTTTTTTTTACTTACCTAGTATTTTCACAGCATAATGAGGACTTTCTAAGACAATGCCTTCTTCTGTATCAAATATGGGGTTATCTATTCCAGTCTTTGGAGGAATCTGAGCTAGTTTCTTAAGTCTCATTGAAGAATTAAGGTCAAGCTCTTGCTTTTTCCCTTCTTCTTCCCGCCTACGCCTCATGTCCTCCTGCTGCTGCCGAATACGCTCCAATTGTGCACTTCGTCGTCCTGGCATCATCCTGGTGCCCAAGTCTCCGGGGCAGTCGACAGCCATCTCTCGGTGCTTCCAAGGCTCCTCTGGTGATGCAAGATCAACATTTTTTACTTCGCTGTCTGACTCCTCTGTAACATGCCCATTCATATAGGGTGTTGTCATGGTTATCTATAAACACCTGTATCACTTTTTATATATCAATTTTTCGTATAATGCCAATTTTCTTGATTCTGTAGTATAAAATCCATGTTTACTTCAAAAAAAAACCTTCTCACATCACATAATAATGCTATGAAAAATATCCAAGAGGGAAATCTAAGGGGAAAGACGGGGGAAAAAAGTGTAAGAATTACAACATAAAAACAGACTTTACACAGCCCACTTCCAAGCTCCACGCAATACCAAAAATATCTAATAAATATACAGTAATATTTTTCTACATAGATTAAATACATTCTTTTCATTTTATAGATAACCCTGAGGGAATGAAAATGTTTCTAAAAAAAAGTCACCTCCCAAGAATGTGAAGCATAATGTTAGATTTTATTGCTAGGAAATATACTGGGAACTTTAGCAAAGTGGAAAAGTAAAAGGTTTTAGCTACTAATTTTGTAATGAGTAAATTATTTACACTTTAAATGGTGTTTATCTTTTTAAAGTTACATCAACACAATACTTCGTGCTTAACTAATACACATGAGGTTAATGAATTAACTGCTAAAAAGCAACTAATGCCAATTTGACATATAGCAAGCCACGAAGGCAGCTCACTCAAAACACAGGCAGTTCTTGGAAAATTTTCTTGGAAAATTAACTCATGGCAGAAGGGGGTTGAGATAAAGATGCCTGAAGAAGAAATTCAATTAGCTGCAAAGGCATCTAAGGGTAAAACTGTACTGAATGAGAAAAGGGCCAAGCAAGTCTTTATAATTGATTACATTTATTAAAAAGTTAGGGTATTTTTTTTAACAAGGATTCATTTAAAGAAAATGGTAGTATACAATACCACTCAAAAAATTTTAAAATCCTACAATACAGCAAAAATAACACTGGATTTAGAGATTAGAAAACTGCATTTTCATTTTGACTCTACCACTTTGCCTAGAGCAGTGGCCATGAACCTATGGCACCCATGCCACAGTGGGCTGTTTGTATCATTGAAAGCTCTAAAAGGTTCGCTATCGCTCCCCTAGAGCTTCAAGATTTAAGACTTAATTTCTCTTTCTAAACCTCAGATACACTTACAAAATTTATCCACAGAATTATCCTAAATTATAAGATAAGGTACACAAGTTATAAAATGAAAAAATAACTTGATCCTATTTTAAAATTCTTCTAACATATTTGAGACAAAAATATTTGCGTAACACTGGCTTTTCATGAAGCCATTTCTTAGGCATAAGTAGGCAGATTGTTTATATGTACATAAACCCACACATTAAATCTAATTAACTTTCTTTCATTCAAGGCTTTAAAAATATTTACAATAACATACCTACTACCTCCTTGAATTCAATATCATTTCAGTAAAAAAGTTTTTTAGAGCACAATGCTAACGAAACAAAAACCAGGTTTTTAGGCAATATTCCTAACACCAGTCAATCTTTTCTCATATATGTCAGGCCATGATTAAAATAGGGACAGAAGATAAACCTAGTGTATGCAGAAAAACAACTAAGGCCAACAATCAGGAAAACACTAAAACTATACTTTCACAACAGAAAATACATTTATGGGGTAGATTATTATCTTCCATCCAAATTTTAGTTTATTAACAACTCTGTGATCTACACTATCTTATTTGCCATTCATCTTCTTTTTCTTTAAAATGAAAGCCATTAGACTGACTTTGGACAATCTAAGGTTTATATGTTGATTAGACACAAATGCAAATTCAGCTAATTTAATGTTTTCACTACAAGTAAGCAGAAATTTGTGTAGGAGTTGTTATAGTGTTATTCTTAACTTCAAATTAAAAAAAAAAAAGAGTGTACATATTTCCAGAAAGTTAACTCTCAATTTTTTTTTTAAATTACTGGATATTAAAAATCAAACAATAAGTTACATTTTTAAACATAAACTAGAATCTGAAATTAAGACTCAGTTTAAAAACACTCAAAAACATTAAATATTCACTATATTAAATTATGAGGAAAATTATAGATCATGCAACGGAAAATTACAGCTCATGCTCAGGGGCTCTTGGTCGTAATTCTCACGGCTGGTCATAGTTCAAGTTCTAGAACTTGGAGAAAAACAAAAAACACCCCTCACACCAAATTTCATGGTTGGATTATTATCATCATGCTTGTTTATCTGGATCTAGTCTTTTACTTTCAGAAAATTTTTCTCAATCTGATATTGGTCTGGTAAAATTTCATTTTTGTTATCTCCCTTGGAGAGTTCACAGTCTACTAGAAGGCAGTAAAGAAAATAAATGACTTCTCCAGTCGGTCTCTCCTCACTACCACAGATTCCAAATTTGTTAACAGTTCAGGTCTTATTTTTATACCACTAGTGTTCAGCATAACACATGTCATATAGGAAATGCCCAAGAAATATTTGCTCAACTAAACTTGGAATGTCACAAATTCACAAAGGATGAACAGATAAAATTCACTGTGGGGCAAAGAGGGAAAACACTGAAAACATAAGGGTGTATTTCTTTCCCTTGCATCTCAGAGGGCAGCTAAATATTAGTTACACACAAGAGCCTGTTCCAGACCAATGGAATCACATGACCATCAGATCTAGTTGGCATGGGTCCGTCTTACTCATCTCTATAGTTCTGCTCCTTAACAGGGGATAAATGATTAATAAAGCATATGAGCAAATCATTCTCTGTTTAGAACCTCTGACAGTTTTCAACACTACCTAGGAAATAAAGTCCAGACTGTAAGATCCATCCAAGCTTTCTGTGTTTTTTTATACTATCCTAAGTGAGCCTTTTACTTCAGCCTCATTTGTGCTTTCCCGTATCTTTTTTCCTCCCGCCCTAACGCCTTATGAACCGCATCTCTTTTCATCTTCTATCTTCAGGATCTCCCTCAAGTTCCTAGTTTCTTCAAGAAATCTTTCAGACCTTGGTTAAATAAGCTCATCACACAGAACAATCAAAAGACTCCACCACGCTTACAAGTTAATCCATGACAGTCATGAAAGATTCTAAAGTGCTTCCACAAAGCAAGAAAATAAATTTTCAACTTGGCAGGCCGAAGCTGTTCTGGGGCTAACCTGAAGGCAGTGGGGGAGGAAGGGGCATGCTTCCACGAGCTGGCTGAGAGGGAATAAAAGAAAGCTAGAGAAGCTTCAAGTACAAATGACTGAGATTAGAGGCCTGAGACAGCCTAATGGGTAGAGAACTGCTGGAAAAGTGTACCAAGAAACAGAACCATTTACATAAGAGCGGAGAAGCATAACAGGTTTGCAGGAGAACAGAGGTTAGAAGGGAAATAGAAGTATTTTCATTTTTACACACAGATGAAAAAAATACTCCATATGCATACACATGTTCTCAGTTTACACTAGTGTCCAGAACTTTATTTCCTTCCATTCATCTTCCCCTTCTTCAGCAAGGAATGCCCTTTGACTAGCAGCTGGGAAGTCTCATTTTAAGTGATCAGCATTCCTCTGACATTCTAAGAGGCTGGACTATTTGTTTCCATAGAAACAGCTTTGTCAGCGAACACAGGATTGTGGCCAAGAATAGAGAAAAGAGCTTACATTATGCAAACTGGAAAAACCTTGTCTTTTTGGTTCTTCACAGAACTCAGGCTAATTTTCTTACTCTGTAAAACAGAAAAACAAGATGATTAGTCGAGTGTAAGTCTGAAGTGTTTCTGAGGGAGGTGGGCAAGAGAGAAAGATTAACTCAGTGTGACGTCCAAATTTGTTTTCAGGTATCCAGGGCTGGTAGAAAGTAAAAATTCACCATCACCACTCCAGTCTTTAACAGACATTAAAGATCAGTGTTATTGTATATGAGTGCCATTGGATGTGTCAAATGGTGCAGTCACATTGCAAACAGTCTGACAACTCCTAAAAGGCTGACCAAAAACTCTAAGTCCCCGTGACTGCACTCCTAAGCATATACCAAAAAAATGAAAACACATTTACACACACGTGAAAAAATATCCATAACAGCATTGTTTATAACAGGCAAAAAGTAGAGAACAAAATCCAAATCGTCACTGACAAATGGATAAATAAAAGGTTTATGTTCAGATATAAATCATTTCAGTATACGGAAATATACAATGGAGAAGATCCTTGAAAAGAAAAGTTAAAGAAGCCAGTCACGACTACATACTAATGATTCCATTCATGAAATATCCAGAGTAGGCAAATCTGTAGAGACAAAGTAGAGTCACAGGGTTAATGTGCAAAGAACTATGGTTAAGGTGTTTCTTTTGGTGATGAAGAAAATTAACTGTGATGACTGCACAACTCTGAATACACTAAAAGCCACTGAATTACACAAGTGAAATGAGTGAGTGAATGTGAAGTATGTGATCAGTATGTGAATTCTATCAATAAAGCTGTTTTTAAAATACAACGAGCGAGCCTGTCACGGTGGCACATGCTTGTCATTCCAGCATTTGGGAGACTAAGGAGGACTGCAGTGAGTTCAATGCCAGCCTAAACTACAATACATAGTGGGACCCTGTCTCAACCAGAAAAAAAAAAAAAAAAAAAAGAAATACTACCAAAAAATAAAATGAGTAAACTTTTTAAAATGACAATACTTAGCACTGAAAAGGACACAGAGAACCTGGAACCCTCACACAATATGGGAAAGAATGTAAAATGGTAGAGCTTGTTCGGCAGTTTAAATAAAAAATTAAACATACAGTTACTATTCAAACCAGCAATTCCACACATAAGAAATAAAGGTATATGTTTATTTTCACAAATGAGATGTCTAAGGAATGTGTGTAGTACCATTACCGATAACTGCTTAGAACTGGACACAAGTACCCTTCGGCGGGTAAGTGGGTAAATAAGACATGGGCTACCACTGGGCAATGAAAAGGAGGGGCCAATGACACAGCAGAGCGGAACACCGACTCAGGAGCGCGTGTTACATGATTCCATTTACGTGAGATTTCTAGACAAGGCAAGATGAGCGCCTGCACAGTAAGCAGTGTGGTGGTTTCCTGGGGCTAAGGTCAGCAGCAAGGACTGATTACAAAAGGACAGAGGGCTTTTTCCATATGAAAGGAGTGTTACAAATTTAGATTTCTGTGATATCTGCACAATGACCTAAATTTACTAAAACTGTACCGGCAAAATACGCAGATTTTATGGAATATGAACTATACCTCAATAAAAATGCTTTAAAACTCAAACATTAGCTGGGATGGTGGCACATACTTATAATCCCAGCACTCGGGAGACTGAGGCAGTAAGATCACTGAGAGTCTGAGGCTAGCCTGTGCTACAGACAGTGAGTTCAAGGCCAGCCTGAACTGAATAACAAAACCCTGTCTCAAGGTGGGAAAAAAAACCCCTCAAACATTTTAAATCAGTGAATTCTGATGCAAGATATACCTGTTCATCTGATTTTTTTTTTGTATCAAAATTGAACACAGGACCTTGTACTTGCCAGGTAGGTGCTGTGCCGCTGAGCTATATCACCGGTCCTCATCCGACTTTAAAAGAAAATAAAACCTTAAATAATGCATCATTTTATAATTTTTATTATATATGTCTGCAGTACATAATGCTTTCTCTCCTTGTAGCAAGCTGCTACATATACATAACATATATCAACTCTTTTGACTTATTTCACGGAACATCATGGTCTCAAGGCACACCCATTTTCCTATGAATGACTATTCTTGGTACAGCAGAGTGGTACTCCATTGTGTACAAAGCCACATTTTCTTCATCCATTCATCAGTTGATGGACACATTGGACACTTCGAAGACTTAGCTATTATGAATTGTGCTGCTATAAACATAGCTATGCAGGCGTCACTAGAAGATGATGAAAAATGATACCTTGTGGAATATAAATTATACATACTTCAGACAACTCTTTAAAACAAGCACTGCAGGGTCGGGGATGTAGCTCAGCGGCACAGCACCTGCCTAGCAAGCACGAGGTCGTGGATTCGATTCCCGGTATGAAAAAAAAAAAGGTAAAATATCCACCACATAGTCCAAAAGCACTTAACGACATCATAGAAACACCCTCAAGTTGCTAGGGGCATAGCGCTGTGATAAAGAGTGGGCTCATGTACACCAACTTCAGTTCGCCATCTAGCACCAGGAAAAAGGGCAACCCTATTCACTCAGTAAATGTTTACCTTAATGCATAAATTCCAGCTTCCAACAGTGAATGGCCCAAATATCATCACAAAACAACTAGCCATATCCAAAGCTGAGAGATTACAAATCAAGACTGAAATGGAGTTGAGCTGTCTATGCAAGGATGGACAGATGTTACTACTCAGTGAAGAGTACACAATTTAAGCAAAACAGCCTCAAGACTGCACTGAAAAACTAACTCTAAAATTACAGAATTAAAAAAAAAAAACCTTTAAAAATATGTAAAAAATAAATATTTTAAAAATAAAAAGGAAAGCATATACAGTACATAAAATCAACTGAACTTATTTTTAACTCAGTGTGTACAAAATTAAAAGAACTAGTGCAAATGTTCTGGGTTTACTTTATAAATTACTCTGACAAGTCCTCTAAAGGCACTTCTAAAATTCAACATGGTTTATAGTTTATGTTTCTGATAGAATTACTTTCATTTGTTATCTAGGTAACAACATTTCAAAGAACCCATTGCAGCTACATGGCTTTAAACCTGACTATATTTAAAACACATAATGTCAGATAAATTTGTGAAGAATAGATGCAAAATTCCCTTAATAGAAAAACTTTCAAAATAAAGAATCCAATAAAGCACGAGTGCTGCACAGGGGCTGGGGTACAGGGGGGCAAAGCCTAGAACCCAACACTCCGGAACCCCGAGGCAGCACGACTGGAGGTTCAAATTCAGCTGGGGCAATTTACTAACAGCAAAACCTTGTCTCAAATTAAAAAGAAAAAAAATAATTTTTTTAAAGGCCTTCGAATGTAGCTTGGTGAAAAGGCTTTTGGGTTCAGTCCCTAGTACCATACTATAAAAAAACAAGAGTACGGGCAACAAGTGTTATAACTTTAAGCCACATAAATCATCGGCCCTCATGACTGGAAAATGAATGGTAAGATTCTGGCATTCAGTCTCTTGGCAAGTGTCATTAGCTTACAAGACCCATTTTCCTCAGAAGTAAACTTCCATAAATTTACCAGTTTTTTCATTCTGGCAAAAAGTACATATAAACTATATCTGCAATTTTAAGATTTCATTAATAAATTCTTATTCTCATCCTATAATTCTGGGTAATATAATTACCTTGAGATGAAAATGAAATAGGATAATAAAGACAAAATAGCTAAAAAAAAAACCTGTCACACAATGTGCTTACTATCTACACCCTGAAGTATTTCATTTACCAATAATTTACAAAGATTTATTTCGAACTGGGAGCAGTGGTGCATGTCTCAAAAAATCAGAGAGAAAAAAAAAAGATTTACTTCCAAACTAGATACCTATGCAGAAGAATGAAGCTGGGAGCCAATCTCATACCGTATTCGAAAACCAACCCAGTACTCCAGGAGGCCGAAACAGGAGAATAAAGTTTGAGCCCAAGGTAGGCAATTTGGCAAGATTCTGTATCAAAACAAAAATGTTTTAAAGGGCTGGAAATGTAGCTCCGTGCAAAGGCTCTGGGCTCAATCCCAGCCATTTCTCAGTAGGAAACACGTAAATGGGCAATAAATAGGTGAAAAAAAAGTTTAACAGCGCTAATGATTACAGAAATGTGAATGAAAACCACAGTCAGATAGTGTCTATCTCACACCTATCAGAACGGTTACTACCGAAAAGACAAAGACAGCTGAGTGTTAGCAAGGCTGTCAAATAAGTAAAGGGAGCGCTTTACAATGCTGGTGGCTGTAGCAGGAAGAACACTTGAGTCTAGGAGCGCAAGGCAGCACGAGCAACTTGATGAGACCACCTCAGAACAAAACCAGTCCCAAGAAACCTGAAATCCGATTTGCTGTTCTTATTTTACAAATGGCAAAGGAAGAAAATCTAAGCCACTTTCCAAAATTATACAAGTACTTGGTGCCAGAGATTTAAACCCGATAAAGCTTACAGTAGAACTACAATGCAGCAAGGGAGTAAGACTTACTGCCAAGCACACTGCCTTGTCCTGTAGGGGTCAGGGAAAGACACATGTAAGAGCCGTCTGCCCCGGTGCACGAAACATTCCCCTTCAACCACTTACAGTCTGGGCAGAAGCATGACACATATAAAATCACATACTAAATAATTACATTAAAAACAGTCTAAATGAGGAAAGAAAAAACAGGTATAGACCAAACATTTAATGATCATAGCTAATACTTTTTTTTTTTTTTGAGACAGGGTCTCGCTATGCAGTTCAGGCTGGCTTTGAGCTCACTTTGTAGCCCAGCTGGTCTCGAGCTTGCAATGATCTCTTGCCTCAGCCTCCCAAGTGCTGGGATTACAGGCGTGCACCACCAGGCCCAGCAATCACAGCTAATACTACTTACTGGTGACACTCCGTGCACCGAACACTGTGCTGTGTACCTCAGACATGGTCAATCCTCCCAAGTTTAAGTAGTGACGTTACCCTTAGTAACAAATAAGGAGAGCGGTTAGAAAAGTAAGTATATGTTCTAAGAGCTCTTCAGAGTAAACAGTCAGCAATGATAACAGTACCCTTGCATATAATTTCATGTCCATTATCACCTAACCATTGTGATCTTTCTTTACGGCAATTTAAAAGGCACCCTTACCCTTATTTTACAGAGCACAAAAGCAGGGGGATTATTTATAAACAGTCTGAGTAACCAGTGATGGAGGTGGTGGCAGCAGGAAAAGGAAAAGCAGCAGCACTACTTGGCACAGTACCGAGAATTTCTCATGTACTTTCTCATCTAATCCCCAGTCATCCTCACTTTACAGACGAGGAAAACAAGGGGAGGTTAAGTTGCTTATCAAGGTCAGAATTCAGAGAGAAGTCTTAAGTTTGTAGGACATCAAAACACAAACTCTTGAACTCTTGACATTTTAAAATTTGTTTTAACCAATGCTAAGAGAGGAAAAAAATATACTGATAATTAAGATTAATTCTCCACACAGTATTTTTGGTATCTTTGTAAGATCTTTTCTTTGTCCGTAGAGTCTCTTTTAAATGATGAACAAACAGGTTGTGTCTGGATCATCCTTCACCATGTCTTTATAAACCTGTGTTACTTCTCTGTTAGAGAAGTTCCATGCTATACAAGGAAGAGCGGGGTTACAGGAGACCGTAATTTGTTTTCGGTGCTGGGGACTGAACCCAGGGCCTCACGTACAGGAGGCAGACCCTCTCACAATATGTAAACCCTTTTGTGGATCCATAGTGCTATGCCACAGTAGGCAGGCTCCAGGATTTTTTAGTTTTTTCAGCTAGATAATTAGGGTCCCTATGTATTAACATGTATTGACTGAAAAATGTTTTGTTTTTCTTTTTTTTATTTTAAAGAGAATAAAAAAATAAAAAAACCATTAGAAACAATACAGAATTTCAAAAAACGAAGATGCTAGGAATTCAAAAATGGTTGTTATATTGCTTAATGTTGTCTTCAAAGTAAATGTTTGGATTACCAGAAATAAGCACGTAAAATTGGTCAAAAAAATTAAGCATTAACTGTTCCGCTCAATAAACCAACAGAAATTAGTAATATAATTATCTTAGCTATCGTGGGTGTGTGCGTGCGTGCGTGCGTGCGTGTGTATTTTTTTTAAACTAGTGAGAAATTCTAGTGAGAATGAGCTCATACAAAACTCGGGGCCTCCGAGGATATCCAAGAGCACACACTCGGCAGGAATTGGTCGGAAGCCAATCAGTATCAAAGGGATCAATGACTGGCTCCTTGAACTGCTCCACCATCACCTGCAGCTCCTTAGCAATAAAAGATCAAATGTCTCCAAACTGCTTGCAACGTTTTTGAAAAAAGACACTAGGACAAAGATAATTTTGTAACATTTTAAAACTAGCTAGAAATAAATTTTTAAACATAAACTTTAAAATGATTTGCAGCATGGCTTTTCTGTATATGGCCACAAGCAAGAATGTGTGAGGCCTAGCTGGAGAGCAGGGCAGTCTGATAGCGAACAGAGCCAATGTAAGAGACAGACGGTAAAGCAGAGTTGGCTGAAAGCTAAGCTGAATTGTTTGAATTTTCTCCTGCAAGCAAGGGGAGACTGTAGGTTTCTTCGAAAAGAACAAAATGGCTTTTTAGAAAGCTAAGTTTATACTGTAATGAACTGACAAGGGAAAAATGTAAATAGAGCAGCCAGTAGACAAAGTTTTAACACTTATACATTGGAAGATAAAAAGGATGTAGCAAAAGAACTGAAACTGTATGTCAAACAATGGTTACTAAAGGGGGATCTGACAAGACTTGGAAATCAAGAGCCAAATATAACCCTACCACAGTGAGCGGAACAACGGAGCTTGGGAGAATTATGGAACCTTAAAGTAGGAAAATCCAGACCACCAGGTCATCCCCGACGGGTGCAGATAAGAACTAGAATGGAGACGACAAGTTTCACTTTTGAAGTACTGCAATGAAGTGGAAGTTTTAACATACTACTAATGGATAGGTAGGACACTAAGGAGACAGGCTAGAAATACTTGTTTCTAAATTATTTACAGATGTCCTCATCCACTCATTGTGGTACTGGCAACTGAACCCAGGGCCTTTGCACTGAGCTACAGTCCCAGCCCTAACATTTTTTTTAAACTTTGCTGTCTCTCTGCTTGGGCTTGAATTTGTGATCCTCTTGCCTTAGCCTCTCAGAGTGCTGGGATTATGTATTTTATATATATATATATATATATATATTTTTTTTTTTTTTTTTTTTTTTTTTTTTTTTTTTTTTTTTTTTTTTTTTTTTTTTTTTTTTTTTTTTTTTTTTTTTTTTTTTTTTTTTTTTTTTTTTTTTTTTTTTTTTTTGTAAAGCATTTTGGCTTCTACTGCTTATTTCAAGCATATTTCTTAGTTTGAGTTCAGATACTCCCATTTTTGAAATACCTAGGCACTGACATTGCTAGAAGTGGAAAGACAGAAATGAACATCCACATGGGTAAAACCTTTTGTGGATCCATAGTGTTACATTACATTTCTGTAAAAAAAAATACACCATGCTTGACTACATACTTCTTTAGAAGGTCACATAATTATATCGTTCCTTTTGCCTTTAAAATATAATCAGAGAAAAAATTTTTCTCTCTCAACTGTTTGGTATTACATGTATGAACAGACTGCAAGTTCATATTAGTAGCTGACTGCATTAACAGTTCTTCCTCAAAGTTCCTAAAAACTTGTTAAAAAAAACCTCTAAAAACTGAGTTAAAAAAGCAACAGAGGTAGTCAAGTGAAAAAAAATAGCAGAATTGTGTGTAAATTTTCCTACTACAAATGAAAAGTGAAACTAAGCTACCAACATTCCAGTTTCCTAGTAAAGCTATGTATATATTTTCTATTCTGTACTGCTCCAATTTTAGTATGTGCTACCAAAGTAGGCCAAATGTTGGATAGGATGTTTTTAATACTGTAATGGATTTACAGCTTAAAAGATGAATAGTGCAACAGACTATTCCACTGTTAAATTAGCTAACCTCCTATGGTAAAATTTAAGTAGTTTAAGTCATTCTTATAACATCCCCATCTAATTATATCAATTCCCATCAGTCCTACCTCCATGTCTCCATGTCTCTTTCGTTGCTGAGACAAAACACCCAACTCCCAAAGTTAAAAAGGTTTATTTAACTCACAGTTTGTGGAAGTTTCAGTTCATAGTTTGCTGGCTTCAGGCAGAACAGCACGGCAGAGGAGCACCACAGAGAAGAGACAGTTCACGGTGGGCAGAAGGCAGGCGGCAGCACGCAGCAAGATGGCAAAGCAGCGCTGCCCACAGCAGCCCTCTCTGTCCCTGACATTCCATCCAGGCTACCTGCCCTTAGAGGCGGGAGCATTCACACCAGGGTGGGCCTTCCCATCATCCATACTCAGAATTACGCCAACCCATCAGGGACTAATTTAGTAACTACACACCCTTATGCCCAGCATCACATACTCTAGATTTAGCCACCTCCAAAAAAGCCCACTTACGGCTCCATGAGTCTTTGGGGGGACATCTAAGCAGAAGCCATAACACTCTATAACACTCCGATATATCCTAGCTTCTCTCTTCTCATGCCACTACCTTAAATCTTACACACATTATGTCTTTTTTTTTTTTCACACATTATGTCTTACATGAGTTTTTCTATGAGCTGCTTATGTAGTCTTCCCAACCTCAATCTTTTCCTTTGCTGATCATTTTATACAGTATTGCCAGGATAACTCCCCTGAAGCATCCCTATTACCAAGACAATGTCCCTTCTGTAATTTCTGTGGTCTTTTCTTTTGTAAGCTACTGTTTACTGAGGGTTTACTAAGCACTGGGCTAAAAACGGCCATGTATCATCTCATGTAACCCTCATTCACACATCTCCTCATACAGTTTTGTACCTTAGCTTAGTAAAATATGTAATTTGTTAATATCAAAAACTGAACAGTATAGCTAGGTCTGGGATCTGTTTGATTCCAGGGTACTTGAACAATAATTCTGTAGCATACAACTCAGTATGTTTCTAATTCTCTAGCCTGACATTCATAGATAGCTCCCCTTGATGTAGTCCTAGAACACTTTCCCAATTTTATTTCTCCTTCCTCTCTCCCAAATAAAACTGCTGTTTTCTACACAAATCCTACAATTGTCCATCTTCACAGCTTTCACATAGTTTCTTATACTCAGAAAAAAAATCACTTTTTTATTCACTTTTTTTAAGCTGTAAAATTTCTTCATCCAATCAACGTCTTATGAAATCATCCTAAAATCTACATGGTCTACTTCCACAACCTACCCTTCTGCAGTACTTAATCTACGCCCCTGCTGTACCAGTTATTTCATACACTGAAATCAAATGTTCATTAGTCTTACTAACTCAAGCAGACTGCAAGTCCTTTGGTGCAAAATGTATGTCTAATTTATATCTGATGAGTTCACACTATTATGTGCACTAGAGCAGCCTCCTCCCCCCAGCACGGTTTGCTTTCTAGAGTTTCAACTACAGTCAATGAGAAAAGCGCAGCATAGTAAGATCTCTTAAAAGAAAGCACATTCTTATAACTCTGAGGGAGAGGGAATCAAACCCAGGGTCTATGCACACTAGGTAAGGGTTCTACCACCAAGGCACTCCCCCAGCCTCATATAACATTTATTATAAAATACTGTCATATCTGCTTTATTTTCAGTTATTTCTGCGAATCTCTTACTGTGCCTACTTTACAAACTAAATTTTATCATAGGCATGTACAAATAGGAAAAAAACAGTATTTATAGAGCTTGATACAATCCACACTGGCAGGCCAACACTGAGGGTCTTAGAATGTGCCCCTGAGGATAAGGAAGGACTATTACACATTGTGCTGCATGCAAATATTTTTCTAAATGAAAATCTTTTGCCCTGAAGAACTATTTATTGAGATCTTCTTCCTATGAATTCTCTTATTCATACTTTTGCTCATAGATGTTGACTTGGCCCTTAACCTAAAATTCATTCAAAGGACAGAACAGTATTTATTAGAGATACGCAGTAAGGCTGAGTTATGACCATTTTTCTTCTACCAAGTATATACTTTCAAGTAATAAGAACTCAACCTCCAGCACTGCAAAAACAAACAAAGTAATGAGAAAGAGTAATTAGTGTTTTAGTCTGTCTTTCCTGGGGACAATATTCCCACAACTGGAAGAACTGTGAAGTCTGGAAGGATGAAAAAATAAACAGGAGGTGAAAATAAAAGACCTATAAGGTCTCACTATACAGAGTCTCCATACACACTTCAGGGAAAGAAAAATTTGTATAAATATTTTAGTAACTAAGTTTATTGAGCTATCATGAGAGTAATACACTCACCGTTAGCCTCTACAGTTACAGGAGATGCTCAAAGTGGTGGCCATGAGCTTCTAGACTGTGTTTTCCTTTCCTGAAGTGTGTATATATGTTTTGGCACTATACTTACAAAATACAAATATTCCCAATATTGAAGTGAATTCAAAGAGAATTTAATGGTTTATATTAAGAACTTACACAGTCCACCTCCCTTCTTTGAAAAAGTGGTCCAAGAGTTTTTACTTTCATTCGCTTTGGGCTAAAGTAAAACTCAGACTATCATAAAAAGAACATCTGTGTATAGAAATAGGATATGTGGTTGAGGTTGAAGATCAGTGGTAGGATACATGATTCACATACACAAAGCCCCAGATTCAATTCCCAGCATTAAAGAAAAAAAAAAGGGAAACTAAATGAGGTGCATTTATACATTATATATCCAGAGAACAACTAGCATACTTTTATGACAATGTTAAAGGTTAAAACCAAAGGAAAGCAGGGTGTGGTGGCACATGGCTGTAACCCCAGCATTCAGGAGGCTGAGGCAGGAGGATCATCACCAGTCTGAGACCAGCCTGGGCTACAAAGTGAGCTCAAGGCCAGCGTAGCAAGACCCTGTCTTAAAAAGACCAAAAAAAAAAAAAAAAAAAAACAAAAACACCCAAACCAAAAAGCAACGGAAACCAATTGTTAAAAAGTAAATAGATTTTTTCATTACTGGGCATTGAACCCAACACCTCATGAAAGTAAGCTAGGAAGTACTCTACTCTGAGCTACATCCCCAGATCTCTTTTTTATTTCTTATTTTAAGATATCAGTATCCTGGCCCTGGGTCTGACTAAACTGCACAAGCTGGTCTTGAACTTGTGATCTTCCTGCCTCAGCCTCCTAAGTAGACAAGATTACAAACATGTCTAATGTTAAAGTCAGTAATTTCAAACAAAATACTTTTTTACCATATTGCTGTGTACAGGACTTACTGATGGCTCTGACTTAACACTCAAGACTTCTGTACTTTTTATTTTGTCATTAATCCATCATATCTGGCCCTGTCATTCTATTAATTTTTTAATATATAAATACCTATCTTCCCAACTAGACTGCAAAAATTCCACTCTAATAGTAGTGGCTCTTTCAGTACCTATGAAGCAATATGAACGTTCACATTAGAAACTTAATAGCTGCTCCATTAAACATTACCGAGTATCTGAACAGAAGAAATGGGAGGAGTGGGGGAATATCTTCTGTGTCGGTTTTTTGTCACTGTGACAAAATACCTGGGAAAATCAATTTAAAGGAGAAAAATCTTATACTGGCTCGTGTTTTAGAGGCTTCAACCCATGGTCACTTGGCCACATTGCTCAGGACCTGCAATGATGCTGAACATCATGGCAACGAGCACACACAGTGCGGCAACTGCTCACTCATGGCAGTGGGGAGGTGCAAAGAGCACGGAAGGGGCCCACAAAACATACCCTTCCAGGAGCTCCCAGCGACTTCCTCCAAGGAGGCTCCCCTTCTGAGACTCTACCGTCTCCCAACAACACCATCCACAGAGGACTAAGTTTTCCACACATGAGCTTTTGGAGAGTCAATATCCAAACCGTATCAACTACTTACTGCAAAGCATTAAACAACTCAAGATGAGAAACATCCCCCAAATTCTTTAATGACAATGAAGGAAGTGACAGAAATAATCACAGTATGGTAAACACAATGTTTTTATAACTACTGTACTTTATATCATACCCTCCCCAAATAAAGCCTAAACCAGGAAATACACCCTAGAATGACTTTTTAGGATGCTCATAATAGGAGCCCTACCCTAAAATAAAGCCCAGGTAAGATCTCCAGCCAGCCAGATGGCACTTCATGCAGTGGGCCTCAGTCTGTGCTACAGCCTGTGTCGAGATGCCCCCCAAAGCTCCATGCCGTCATAGGTGGGCTTTTTGGAGGCAGCTGGGTCTAGAGTGTGTGATGCTGGAATCAAGAGCATAGCTCCGGGCAGGATGGAGTGCGTACCCTGGGTAAGATATAAGGGACAAAGAAGGCTCCTGTGCTACTTGTAGCTTGCTGCCTCCTGCCCACCATGAACTGTTTCTTCTCTGTATACCTCTGCCACACTGTCCTGCCTCGGAGCCAGCCAACTATAAACTGAAACCTCTACAACTATGAACAAAATAAATCTTTCCTCCTTTAACTTTGGGTGTCAGATATTTTGTCTCAGCAACAAGTAACCAATACAGTCTGACCAGAATCACAGAAAGAATTAATTTTGTGAACCAAGGCACCACTATATATCCACTGCAACACACAACTGACGTGTTAAATTATAAAATAACTTTAATATATAATTTACTATAAAAACAATATTATTGACATCAATTCTTAAATAATATAAATTATAAGCATTTGTAAAAGCCCAACTGGGTGCCTTTGGATAAGAGGTAAATGCCTATATGAACAGTGAACTCAGACTTATTGCTGAGTGACCAACTGGAGTACAGATACAACACACAAATAATATGCACACTTGATAACAAATGAACATGGTTGTGTCTAATATGAATGTTCCCAATTCAATATATCATGAATTGCACTTGTGTAAATGAAATGATTTCTTTAATTTTTTGGTTGCTTTCATATGCACCCGCATTCTTAACAGTCACCACTTTTGTTGCCACTCCTGTCTCACAAGTCTTCAAGTAACACCTGAGTTAATGGAAACTTTGCGAAGCCCAGCCCGCAAGTGTACGTGACTTGGGTGAAGAATTCGTGGATAAAATCACTGACAGCTGTGTTGTCAGTGGACCACCGCAGGCTGCATGGACAAGAAGTGCTCACTCAAGGGAGCCCTACTGCTGGGCATGAGAGACTGCGGCCGGTGGGTGCACAGGAAACGGAGCTGAAATAATCAGGCCAGAATTCGGGGTCGGGAGAGTTACAACCATGTTC